>JAEMUL010000008.1:0-186590 GCA_034510155.1 Eucriotettix oculatus
ATTTTTAGAGATTTCTCAGCACTGATCACTTCAGTACACTGCACTACACTACACTACACTAAATTTAGATTGAGTCGAAATTTTCTTTCTGTTAGAGGAAGTTCCCCAAACACTCCTGCAAGCAGATTGTTCCATTCATTAATTGTCCTATTTAGGAATGAGTATTTTCCAACGTCTGTTTTTTGGTTCCTTGTTTGTAATTTAAACAGGTGATCACTCCTCCCCTCCCGTTCCGAATCGATTCTTTCATTCTATCTCGGATTCCCTGCCAACGTTTTTGACTTGCAAAGGCTCTGTAGAAAATGAGTAGCCTAGCTGTTTCTCTTCTTGTCTGTAGCGTATCCCACCCTAGTCGCTTTACCTTTTCGTTCCCATGCCCAGGTCCTATTTGTACGAATTTTGCGGCACTTCTTTGCATCCTTTCTAAGGATGTGCGGATCCCAGCATGCTGCACCATATTCCATGTCAAATATGCCAACTCTTTAGATTTCGCATTCCCCTTCTTGAATGTTCTCATGACAAAGTGCAAGATGTTCCACGCTTTCCTTGTAGCATAGTTTACTTGCCCCAGCTTACTGTTAAAATAAATGCCTAGGTATTTACAGTTTGTCCCCTCGATCACTGTTTCCCCATACATTTTATATATCAAGGCATATTGAACGCGCATTTTAGTATAACTAATCGCCTTACTTTTACTATTGTTGATTTTGATTTTATTTCGCTTAGCCCATGTACTTAGAGTATCTAAGTCAGTTTGTAGAGCAGCTGTGTCTTCTTCCCCAGTTATTTCCCTGTAAATTACACAGTCATCTGCAAAATGTCGGACCTTAGAATTTATATTATTAGGCAAATCATTAATAAATATGAAATCCCTGGGGTACTCCCGATGTTACAGATCCGAGTTCTGAAGTTTCTTTCCCAACTTTGACTGTTTGTAGCCTATTTTTTAAGAATTCTTGCAGCCAGAGAACTACTCTTTTGTCAATACCTGTCCCATCTAACTTCTGGATCAAGATTTGTGAGGAACTACATCGAAAGCCTTTGCAAAATCAATAACAATGGCGTCTATTCTACCACCCCGATCGACCGTCTGCTAGATCTTGAAACAAATTGATTATCTGACTTTCACACGAAAAATCCGATCGAAAACCATGTTGGTTTTCAAAGAACCACCCTTTAGATTCAAGTGCATCCCGAATGTACGTAGTTATTAAGTGCTCCATGATTTTGCATACTACTGAGGTTAGACTAATAAGTCTATAATTTCGTATGTCCGTTTTATTTCCAGATTTAAATACAGGTACAACTATTCCCGTTTGTAAGTCTGTTGGCAGAATTGAGTTATTTATGGATATATTAAATAGCCTTATTAAATACGGAATAATTGCCTCTCACCCAGTTTAATTATTTCTGTGAAGATGTCATCTTACTGCCTTTGCCGTGATATGGAAGTTTTCGGATTCGGAGTCACATTTTGTTACCGTGTGTGTACCGTTACATTTGGTAAACACAGAAACGAAGTATTCGTTCAGCACATTTGACTTTTCTTTATCTGAAGTTAGATCCATGCCGTCAGTTTTTAAGATATTTAATATTTCACAATTCCCTCTGCGTTTACGAATATAGCTATAAAATCTCCCCCAGTCTTTATTATCATTTAGAATGTTACGTAAAAACGATTCCTGTGCATTTTTCTTATCCTTAACTAATAATGTTAATAATTGACGGAAGTATAAATAGTTATCATGGCTGTGCTCCTTTCTAGAATATGCACGTCTAACTTTTCTCTTTAGCTGTTTTATGCTTTTTGTATAATATTCAGGGTCACCATTGCGTTTTATTTGTTTCCGAGGTACAAACCTATTTCTGGCTTCCAAGATGATATATTTGAAATTTTTCCATATTTCGTTTATATCTCCCCGCTATTTATAAAGTCGCCCAGTTTTTTCCACAAGAAAGTCTGCAATCCTAATTTATTTGTTTTATAATATTTCCAACTGTATAAATTTTCACCTACACAAGTAGCTTCTACGTTGAATTCTATTTCTAATAGAACACTTTTGTGATCGCTAATTCCTGGCAGTACGTTGCAGCTAATCAGGTCTTCCGCTGGCCTAACAACGGAAATATCGAGAATATTATTTTCTCGTGGTTATTCCTTTCCTACCTGCTCGAAGCCGTTATCCCACACCACAGAATTTACGGCTATTTGCTTTCGGGAATTTCCAAGCTGTCCCTCCCAGTTAACCCCAGTTATATTTAGATCACCAGCTACTACGAATTTCCGGCAACTCTGGCTTAGCATAGTTTTTTCCGCTATTGTTTCCAGAACTGAATAAGTTTCGTTTGGGAGCCTGTAACAAGCAATTATGTTCACGATGTCATTTAAACTCTTGATTTCAACGCATATGAGTTCTTCGTTTCCGTGTGACCTTAGTATGGTACAGTTGAGTTCAACTTTTGAACAGATAAATACGCCCCCTCCTCGGGCACCCCTGTCTCTTCTAAGTATTTTATAATCGGATCTACAAATTTCAGCATCATTTATGTTTGAGTGTAACCACGATTCCGTACCAATTAGTAAATCTGGTTCATATATATCTACTAGATTCCATAATTCCTCAACTTTATTAATTGCGCTGCAGCAATTTACCTGCAGAAAGCGTAAAGTGTTTTACCTCCTACCTACCTTACTATCGCTAGCATTTTTTCTAATCAATATTGAGCGTCAGCCGTCCTCGCCGTTGGTTGCTGCCGTCTTCATGGACGTCTTCCTCGTTCTCGTTTTTTGTTATGTTTTGACATTGTGTGGTAAGTTTTTGTTTTCATATGGTTTTAAATATCTATTTCAATTTCACCTCCCTAGTGTCAATTTTCTATACATTTTCCTCTACAGAGAGGAAAAACCTGAATAAGGCATAAAAGCATGCCGAAACGTTGTTACAAGTAAATTTTACAATAAAGATCTGTAAAAGGTCATCTATTGTTTAATTATATACAACAGACGTTAAATTTCAATCTTTAGTTTAAAAGCTTCGGATGTTTAACCACTTGATGTTTAACTGCTTGGTCCATAGCGCCAACCCGAGGTTATAGAGTTTCGACGAACTTCGACCGCAACATGACGATAAACTTTGTGTAATGATATTCCGACTCTCTACCTATTGAACAATACATTGCGGAATTGAGAGATGTTTCGAAATAATTTCTTTTTGTTTCACATCTCAGAAAATATATAAATTTTTTACATAATTTTCGACTTTCTCTAACTTTGTTAACAAAACAGCTAATAGGTCGGCAATAACAATCTCTGGAATAATTAAAACCCAGGCAACACCATATTACAATTTCTACGAAAACATACGGCATCAGATTAATCACCCTCTTGGCCTCACCAAGAAATTTGGTATGCAGATCAAAACTGACAAGTGCCATTTTTCAGATTTTTATTCAGAAAATTTTCCTACATACAGACATAATGAAATAAAATTTTAGTAAAACGACATACAGACATAATTACAAATGGTCATAACTTTTTCCTAATTGGACTACAGCAATAATTCAAACGTTACCGAATAGCAAAAAAACATCTCTTACAACAATACCAAAGCCAACCTTCCTACAGTACATTATAGTTTCATCGTCATTAATAGTAACCTTCAATCCTGAAAATCTCAATACACTCCAAATAAAATAAGCAGTGGTGAGTTTAGTATGCTTTGTATATGAACATTATTACAGAAGATAGTATGATTTATGCACCCACACAGACCATCATTGCTATTCACATATCCACAGAAGGCATATATATTGGAAGTGAATAAAACAGTAATCATTACAAAGGTTGACAAGCAACAGATGAGATATATAATGTTAATTATTCGAGACATTGCTATTATCGACGTATTAGCTGTTTTCTTAATTATGTTCGGGAATGACGAATAATTATTTTAAATTTTTTTTCTGAATTTTAAAACGGAAGGAAATTATTGGGAAACATCTCCCAATTCAGTGAAGTTTTGTTTAATACGTAGAGAGTTGAAATATCATTACGAAAAGCTTATCGTTATGTTGCAATCTCCAAGCGGAGTCGAAGATTGCCAAGCGTGGCGAAGGAAAAGCATGCGCATATGATAAAAAAAATTCATAGCATTATGTCCGTTGGCTGTCTCTAGACGCTCGTGTACCCTTCTGACTGCTTGCGAGAAAGGAACAGACAGTGGTTGTATTGAGCTACTTGCTGTGGCCCAGCATCCCAGAGAAGAACATAATTGCCAAACGTAAGATCATTTTTATGCCAAAAGTGTGAAGCACTTCCTTGTTTTTTTACACGCCAAGATCACTTAAATCCCTGATGAAAAAGAACTTTTTGTAATCCACCTGAGCTAAGATCATTTTAATTTACAAAGTGAAATAATAAATAATTAAAAATTTAAATTGTAAATATTGACTTTTGTGTAAATTAATTTTTTTATTAAAATTGTTAGTTTTTTCTTTTTTGTAAATAATTTTAAACACCCCAAGTAACATTACAATATATATATATATATATATATATATATATATATATTATAGGGAAGCTTTTAAATGTTCATTTGTTACTTTTATTATTATTATTAACGTAACAGATAATTTTTAATTAAATTGTATTAGGAATACAGGAGGTAAACTTAAATTAGCTGTTACTACGACACTGGACATTTCATTAACAAAATTATATCTCTCCCTTTTATTTAAATAGATATGTTTATTTGACATAATGGAAAAATTTTCGAAAATTTAATTATTATTACAAAAAAATATCGAGTCCCGAAAGAGTAGTAAAATTCTGATATATATTAAACTGATTTTTAAATGAAAATATTACATATTTTATTAAAATTCTAAAATTATTTACATTATTAACGTTAGTTTTAGCTTTTACAATGCCCATTTCATTGACAAAAAGATGGTTCCTTTTATTTACATAGTAAAGTTCACTTCACACGAGGGTAACATTATCGAAAATTTAATAATTGTTACAATAAGAAATGAGTCTTGAAGAATGGACCAATCGTAGATAATATAAATCGAGGTGCGAAAAAATATCAAGTTTACGCTTCCCCAAAGGTTACCTTCCTGAAAGGTTACCTATTGGCATTAGTTACACAGGTTCACCTCTTCAAATCCTCATTACTTACTAAGTGTGGACTTCTGTCGATCAAACTTCGTTTTATTATTATGTTCTATACATATCGATTCTACGCACAATTACAAGAAATTATAATAAATAATGTAATCAAATTATTGTATTGTAATCGTAATATAAATTTAATACAAATAATATATTTAAACTCATCCACTATCTGAAATTTAAGTAAAGTCTTTCAGACTTAATGAAACGCAAAAGAATGGTCAAAAATCCGAAATGGAATAATTTTATCAGAAACAGTTTATCTTCCAATATTTATTTCCGCCCGGACTATTGCGGGTGCACAGGAATTTTAAAAATTAATTAAGGAACTGAGTACCCTTTCCTAAAGTTGGGGGCGAAACGTATTCCAATTAAATTATTCTCCACATTCTGGACTTTGGTCCATTCTTTGTGTATTATTCATGAGAATCTGACTGATAAATAGATGTTGCATAATAACAGGTGTTTTATTCCGGCAATATACGAATTAGACTCACTTCTGATTCAAAAGCACACGAAACATATCAGCAATACCGCCTAGATTAGCAGTAATCGGATACTAAGAAATCGTCCGGGGTTGCACGAAGAAGCAATCCTTGCTGTTTCAGAATATCTTTTCCTTAAAAGTTAGGTAAATAGGGAAAAAGTTAAAAATATGCATTCAATGAAACAGACCCAAATGCACTGCCTTAAAAATATTTTTGTTCCATATGTGATTGTTGGAGACGAAGCTTGATGAACCTTTGTCCAAAACATCAAACTCTCCACGATCTACCAAAAGTGATATGTAACTATCGAATATCTCGAGTTCCGTGGACCAGTGAAAATACTTTTACAATTATATGCGGTTATTTTAGAATGTATGGCTGCTACTGGCAATAAAATACAATACATTATGTACTTGAATATTATATAATATTTAAAGTGCAGGAGAAGTATTTCTTAAAGGTTAAAGTATGCGATAATGGACTTCAATTACACATTGAAAACTCAATCCCAATGTCCGTGCTAGAATGGATTCCACTCAGATTTGAGTTTTGATAATGTTCCTTGCGTTACATACTTGAATATATTGTGATATACTTTTCAGGGTATAAAACATTAATTAATCAATAGAACAAATTATAATCAATTTTAAAAATTTTCATTTATTAATTTAAAGTGATTACATGGGCTTAATCTCAGGGGATTTTCGTCTCTCGAGAGATGTAGTATGCAGTAACTGAAGATAGAAAAAACAATCATTAAATATTATTTAACCAGAGCAATGAACAAGTTTCACAGCTTTTTTAATAACTTACCCCCAATTACTGGGCCTACAAACATCCACCTCACTAATGTTTCCGCGTCTCTCTGGCGTCTTGCAGGATTTTTATCGATAAAGGTAGTAGTAACCAGATCCGCAACTCATATGCATTCCTCGAAACGTATGATCTCTACAAACCTCTGACGCATATGGCGACGTCTGGGGACCAACGTCTCAGCTCTCATTTCCATCGCCAACTCTTCCTGCCCATCTCTCACAGGATCCTCCTTCAATCTGAGTTCGTCCGTCCTCTCCTCAAACTCGTCTGAACTTCTGCTCTCACCTCTCACAGACATCTGATCTTCGTCCCACAACATCTCATCTCATCTGAAAGCTCGTCGTCCCTCTACCTCATACTCGTTATGACTTCTGCTCTCGTGCACACCCCATTTCGCTCCTTTTAAATTCTCCGACGGGAATTCCCCGCCATAGGTCTATTTCATAAAACTCCGGGGTTCCCCGCCAGTTTATTTCATAAAATTTCGGGGTTCCCCGCCACCATTTTTTACACACACACGGTGGGAGTTTCCCGCGGGGGATCACCATCGTTTTTTACACACGCCCCGAGGAGGTTTTCCGCGGGGCGCCCCCTTCGGGGTTTCACCCGCTTTCAGCCGACTAGACATTGTTGTTGGCCGAACTGCGCCTCATAACGCCACAACATCACAAAATCCGCGTTTTTTATCAGAATATATTTTAGCTTTTTTACATTAATATATAGGAGATCAACTGTTTGTGTTTGCTGTGAAGTTAACGATTTTGGTTTTCTCTAGGTTAAGAGAAAATTTGTGAACCAAATATTGAGACGGCACATCGCAGTATCAACTTTCTCGCATAAAGTGTCAGAGTCTTTGTACATGATTACCAAATTAGCACCGTCAGCGTAGAGGACTGATTTTAAGGGATTTTAATAATTAGGTAAATCGTTAATGTAAATGATGAAAAAAAGGTCCCAAAATTGAGCCCTGAAGGGACACCGCAGGTAATTGTTTCCCATACTGACAGATACTCATTTCCATCCGTGTTTTCAATACAAACTTTTTGGCGTCTGTTTTGCAAGTACGACGCCAATAAAGAAAGGGGAACTCCTCTGATTCCGTAGAAGTCTAATTTCTGAGTAGAATATTATGATCTACTAAATCAAACGCTTTCGAGAGGTCAGCAAAAATGCCAGTCACTTTGAGTCTTTCATCAAGTGCGTCATGAATACTTTGAACGAAGTCGTATGAAGCCGTGTTGGTAGATGTTCCATTAATAAAACCATGTTGCGATGTGGAAGTAAGTTTGAATTTTGTAAGAGAATCTGTAATTCTCATAAGTAATGCTTTCTCAAGAATTTTTGAGAATATTTGTAAGAGGGAAATAGAGCGATAATTGGAGACGTCCGTTGTAGAATCCTACTTGTGTAACGGTATAGCTTTCATGTCTTTTAGAGCATCTGGAAATATACCGGAGGATTAATTATGAACTGCATTGGAATTACAATTTCATTACACCAATGTTTAATGAGCTTACTGTTGATTCCGTATAAGTCACAAGCATTCGAAGTTTTCAGATTTTTTATTATATTAAAAATCACATTTTTATTGACCGGGAGTAGAAAGAAAGACTTAGTAAACGGGTTTCTGAACTTGTGTAGAATTTCGCTAAAGTTGTGCGTGTTACATTTCTCTTTACCTTGCTTTTCTAACATATCACGGGAAACGTTAATAAAATACGATTTAAATTCACATGCTGCTTCTTTACGTGATATAAGCTGTTCGTTGTATATCGTTACGATCTTTAGAATTACCAGAAGTCACTTTGATAACGTTCCATGTCGCTTTTATTTTCCGAATTAGCAATATATTTTGCATTACCTAGTTTTTTGAGGCAGTGATAACTTTTTTATAAATACCTTTATATTTAATATAAAAGTTTTTAAATTCAGTGCTAATATTTATCTCTTTTAATTTATGAAGGCGACATAGATTTTCACGTGATATTCTAATACCTTCAGTTATCCATGTATTTCGTTTGGTATGTTTATTTTTACTTAATTTTAGTGGTGCAACCACGTCGACGACGGACAAGAAGTAATTAATAAATTTACGAAACATATTATTTGGGTTCAACTCGTTTTCTGTGTCCATGAAGTTCCTCGGAGCTTAGCTCTGATTTTGTTCAAATTTAATTGACAAAGTCGTCTTCCGCGCGTAGTTGTTACATGTGTTTTGCAATGGAACAGTTCACTATATATGTGCATAACTTGGCCCTTGTGATCTGATAACGCAGAATTAATGGTACATACTTTGTAAATTTGGAGGTCCAACTTACATACGAAGAAGTCAATACACGTTGAGGCAGTTCCGAAAACCCTGGTAGGATTACTATTAGTAACAGGAAACCCGTTCCTTTTTCCTTGTGTCCGACAGAAAGTCAATGCTAAAATCGCCACAGATAATTATCTTTCCCTTCTTTATGAACTTTTGAAATAATAGAATCCAAAACTTCAAGAAATATTCAAATATAATTCTCGGGTTTCAACCCGGGTAAAAGTTTGTACACACAACGTTTCGACAGCAAGCTCTGCCATCGTCATCAGGTAGACTGTAGTGCCGAGACCGTGACACCCGTACTTATACATGGCCGCGAAGCCCCCTCTCCTGTGACCTGTGCTCGGTCCGTTCTCTCATTTGTTCGTAGTCATGTTTGGCGTCAGGTCCGTTTTTTTTGTTTTTGATGGTTTTAAAAAGCGAATCCCACGCTTCGCTTAGCTGGAAACCGCTGTCGCGGTTCAGCAAATTGTCCGTGATCTCGATTGTTTCTTTTATTATAGAGTCCCACCATTCCTTGGTTAGGTCCAAGATTTTTGTATTTTCAAAATAAATTTTGTGTCCGGTTAATAACGCGTGTTCGGCCACAGTGGACTTTGTGAATTGCTTCAACCGAATGCACCTCTCATGCTCCGCACACCGTTGGTCTATGGTACGGATGGTTTAACCGATATATTTGAGTCCACATTGGCAAGGTATCTCGTATACTCCGCTCGTTCTTAAGCCAATTCCGTCCTTTACCGACATGAGCATATTCTTAAGTTTTATTTGTGGCTTAAACACGGTCTTTATATTATGCCTTCTTAATATCCTTCCTATTTTTAACGTTGTTTGTCCTGCATATGGCAGGAATGCCGTGCTGATGGCATCGGGCTCTGTGGTTTTCCTCCTTTGGATTCCACCGGGTTTATTGGCCTTGGAAATTTGCTGACTGGTGTAACCATTCAGCAGGAAAGTTTCTTTCAGGTGAGACTCTCATTTGATAGGTTTTCCAGGTCGGAAATTGCCCTTGCTCTGTGCAATAAGGTGGTGAGCACTGTTAGTTTTTGGGCTGTATGGTGGAAACTGTGAGCATTTAAATATAAGTCTGTATGGGTAGGCTTTCTGTACAAGTTTCCTTCTAGCTTTTTGTATATCATTAAGTCCAGAAAGGGTAACGTCCCGTCTTCCTCCACTTCCATCGTGAACTTAATGTTGCCATTTATTGAGTTCAGATGAACTAGAAAATTATCCAGCTCTTTTCTTCCATGAAGCCATACTAAAATGTATCGTCCACATAGCGGAAGAAACATTTTGGTTTAAGCGGCGCATTGTCCAGAGCTTTTTCTTCAAAGGCTTCCGTTGAGTTTTTCACATTGTGCACACAGTTTCCCACGATGGGACTTAATTTCTTGGTGATAAATTTTGTCAGGTTGTATGTGGCTGAGGCAATGGTGCTAACAATGGGTCGGAGGGGATGTCGTTCTTGTGAATCTTAGGCAGGCCGTAGATTCTTGGAGGCGCCGGTGCTTGTTGTCGAAGTTTCTTGGTGGTCTCTTTCCGTAAGCTCGTGGTATTGAGTAAAGCATTTGTTCTGCGAACGGTAGACTGCGTCGGGTCCCGCTTCAGCTTCCTGTAAGCAGTGTCCTCCAATAACCTCCTCATTTTACTGAAGTATCCCGTGGCATAATTACTGTGGAATTTACTTTGTCCGCGGGTAGAAAAACGACATCTTTCTGTTCACGGATGCACTTAAGGGCTTTTCGTTCGTTGTAGCTTAAGTTAGGCTTCGGAGATTTAGCTTTAGAAATGGCAAAGCTGGTTTCCCTCCTGATTTCTTCGGCTATATCCGGTTGAACACTGAGTAGCGCTTCTTCCACTCCAGCTATGGTCTCTTTCGCAGGAAATGACCGTTGCGTGGGGACAAAGTTAAGCCCCTTGCGTAGAACAGACAACGTGAATTCGTCAAAACTATAATTAGATTAACCACAGCTTTCTGCATCCGTTCTTTATGTTGAGGCTTGGAATCTCCTGACAATTTCTCAAACTTCTTGGTCTGCTTCAGGGTGACTCTTTGTGACTGTGTCTGACATTGGGTCATCGTACTATTGTCAACTATTTCCCACATTAAGGGAGATAGCCTGCTGGATAAAGCCAGATGTTCTGCCAGCAGTTTGAAAGAATGGGGTCTACAGATTTGACATTGGGAGCATGTTTTACGTCCTTTTTCACGTCTTCATTATATCAGATCTCTTACCATTCGGCAGGTCTCATAAGCACCGAAAATTCCGTTTTCATTATGCCGACTTGCTGCCGGAATCCGTAGGCTCCACAGTTTCCGTACGCGGATTTCGCAAAAATTGAGATTTTCGCGTACTGTGGGGGACAAGTATTTACACAGACTGATATCGCCACAAAATTACACCTTGTCTTTTGTACATATAGTTCAGTTAACTAAACCACACATACGGTACAAGCTCGAGTGAAGACTTTCCCGGTGTAAGTAATGAACAAAGTTTTCTCGGGCTTCCAACCGGGTGGAAACACAGTAGTTCCACGACGTTTCGGCAGCTGCCATTGCCACCATCTTCTGGTGAAGTGCCAATGCCAAATTAGGTTCGTCCTATATATGTTTCTGGTAAGTTCTACCCACCAATCACATGCAATACGGGTGGTCATGTAGGGCATCACCGCTTACTACTACCCTGGCGCAACGGCCCTCACGGTCTTAAAGGACCTGACTTCAGACCATTATCCAGTACTAATTTGCAATACAAGCACTATACAGTACAGGGACAAGCGCATCATGTTCAACTATCGAAAGGCAAACTAGGATTTATTCCGGGAAACCTTAGATAGAAACATGAATAACACAGTCAATATCAACAGAGAGGCGAAAATAGATCAGTCTGTTCCCTCACCGCTGCCATACAGGACGCGATATCCGAAACAATACCAACTGTAAATCTGCATCAACATAGGACGGTGCTCCCTGAGAGAATAAAGAAGTTGATAACCCTAAGAAATAGACTTAGAAGGTATTGGCAGCGAACTCGATTGCAGATATACAAAACACATATGAACAGACTCAGAGCACCATTCGAGCACAAATACAGACACACCGAAACAAGGAATGGAACAAGCAAGCTCCACGCGCTCCACGTGGCAGATGGCGAGACACTCACACGGGAGGCATACCAAGTACCAACGCTACGAGGCCCGGCAGAAATGCTGGCAGACGCATTAGAGGCCGCGGTCCCACCGAATGACGATCCAACAGATCCGACATTCACATTGGAAACGGACCAGGTGGTTACACAGTTGTTAGCCCAAGAAGTCGCCGAGCCTCTACGGCAAACAAACATTTCTGAAATCAGGTGGGCTATACGAAAAGCTCACCCCAGTAAGGCGCCGGGTCCGGATGGCATTCAGAATCGAGTGCTCAAACAGCTTTCCCCCAGAGCACTCGAGGAGATCAGTAATATCACAAATGTCATCTTCCGCACACAACACTTCCCGGACTACTGGACGCAGGGCAAGGTCCTGACCTTCCGGAAACCCGAGAAAGACCACTCACTTCCGACTAACTATAGGCCCATAACTTTACTTTGTTCCCTAGGTAAAGTTGTCGAGAAGGTCATTTTGCGTAGAATTACACAACACTGCACAGAAAACGATCTCCTAATTCGGCTTTAGCAATCATCACTCCACAACACTCCAGCTGCTGCGAGTAGTTAAACATATTACAGAAGGGTACAACCTGGCTAGGTCTACGGCAGCCGTTTTCCTTGACGTCGAAATGGCTTTCGACAAGATATGGCATAACGGTCTGATACGGCGGCTCAATGACTGTAGGTTTCCGCTGGGACTAACACGGCTGTACTCATACCTCTCACTCAGGACATTCTTCGTTGATGTCAACACCTCCAAGTCAATACAAGCAGGAGTGCCTCAATGAAGTATTTTTGGGCCAGTCCTACACAACATCTACATTAACGATGCCCCCACAACACCAGAAACCCAGGTCACCATATTCGCAGACGACACCGCCATCTTTGCTCAGTCGAGGCGACCATCGGCACTTAACAATTAATTACAACGCGCACTCAGTACACTCGAACCATGGTTACCACGATGACGAATTAAAGTTAAAGTTGGTAAATGCGAGGCACTCCTACTAAAACGTAGGGCACGACACGCACTCCTACACAAACACTGTCACAGTCCACTCACATTCCACAATCGCCCGATTCAATTCCGTGACGCGGTTAAATACCTAGGAGTTTCACTGGCTCCGGCCCTAACATGGAAACTCCATACCACGAACACCATCAGAAAAGCATACATTAGACTAAAACAGTTATACCCTATGCTTAACAGAAGAAGCACCATAAACAGTTCCACTGCTCGCGCCCTATATTTAACACTCATACGGCCAATTCTCACGTATGCAGGACCAGTCAGGGCCTTTGTAGCCAAAACTCTCCAGTTTGTGCAAAACAAGGTCCTTAAAATCATCGCCAAAGCACCTTGGAGGGCACGCACTGAAGATGTCCATCGGACGTTATCAGTGAACATGCTGTACATCTGTACAGCAAGAGACAATTCTCACACATCACAATCATAAAGCGTCTGGGCAACTATGATCACACCCGCGACACTAGATACAAACGCCCCAAGCACCTCCTCCTCGAACCCAACAACTAATGATTGTCTTGTGGCGACGCTGAATCGCAAGGAAACAAAGGTTGCTGCCTAACGGGATCTTGCAGGCAGCAAGAAAGCTAACGGGACACCCGGGAGACAAAGGGATGCCTCGGTACTTAAGTCAGGGGAGCAAGCCCAGTGCTCCCTGCAGCTGTCAGGAGTGGACAACCTCTGGGAAAGGATACTAGAAACCTCTGAGAGGTTCTACCACAGGGCGCACGCATCTAGCAATGAGCTGGTCTCATCACTAGGTCGATACGACCCTGCTAAGAAGGTAAACAGGAACCGACCTATGTCGATCTTCCTGTAATGTATCTAAATCCTAGCCATTGCTAACTTAAGTTATTTACTTTATTAGGTTTACAAGCCTCTTTACAGCTTGTAAGAAATACCTATCCAAAAATTATTTATTTATATTTATTTATACAGATATTATTTACAGAATTATTCTACATTTTATTACACTATTATAATTCCCCCTTTTCTTCCAGACAATAGCAGAGCGTCGGCGAATCAGAAATAATTGGGAAAGAAACTAGCAGCAGCGGTACATTGTATGAATGCTTGTTTGAATGTGTGTGTGAATGTGCGTGTGTAAAATTTCATTTATTGTTATGTAGCCTTTATGGCAGAAATATTTATGTATGCTATGGATGAATGAGTGAACAAATAAGTGACATTTAGTAATGACAGATTTTTTAGTATGTTATAGGCGTAGAATATACCTGTCATCGCGGAGCAGATTCCACATGGAAGGAACTCCGACCAATAGAAGAGGAGGTTCGACCTCCAGTTAGACGTCACCGCTGCTGCTGCCCAGTGCTCCCTCAGTCTCGCTTCAGCCTCGCACGCAGCCGCACACGCCACCAGCTTCCCGCAGGATCGTACACGTGACGAGTAGGAATAAAGGAGTGCATGTACAACGATCGGTGTTATCATTGCACGACCTCCTATACCATCCCACAGTCTCAACGTAATTTACTGACCACGCTTGCTAACGGACTGTTACAGGACATGCTCGGCGATCCGGACGTGACGGAGAAGAAGTGGATCGACGCGCATAATACCCAAGCCCAACTACTAACAATATCCAACCAAAAATTTCCAAACGCATGTTGCTGTCGGACAAGAGCAGTATTCTATCTCCTTGTGCCCTTCAACCCTTCTTACTTTCGCTGAGGTTTTTTTCCCGGTAAGGAGACCCTTCTGGTTAAATTATCGGCAATTTCTTCCCTCAGTCCTACGCTCTTCATTCTGTTTCTCTCACAATCTATCTCCGAGAACAACCGTATTAAAGGGTATTATGCCCTTAGGCGCGGATCAAACCCAAAATCCCGAACCTTGTGTTCCAGTTAGTGTAAGTATAGGTATAAAATCATATTCCATAAATCCTATAGAGAAGCACAAGCTTCAAGGATGTGGAACGAGTCCGAGATTTTACATAGGTTGCTTTATTAATATTAAAATATACTGTAACTATTCATTAATTTTTAACTTATAATTAGATTTTCTTAAGTTCTATACAGAAGACATACAATTTGTACCTTATATATAAAATTGATAAATATTTTTACATCCTATACTAAAAATTAGTGTTCTAATAATGTTCTTTCATAATTATAAATATCTACCCTATGATACATTCAGCTTCAGAGTAGAAGGAGTGGCTTAGTAAGAACTTAGTTCATATTTGAACTTGTTTGGATTTATTTTTAATTGTTTAATGGAGGTGGGAAGTTTATTAAATATGCTAATAGCATTGTAAAGTACACCCTTTTGTATTACGGTTAGAGACTTCCCTTCCTTGTGTAAATTGTTTTTACTTCTGGTATCAAAGTCATGTATATCTGAGTTTAGTGTGAAGAGGTTACTGTTATTAATAACAAATAACATGAGTGATTGAATATGCTGGCAAGTGAGTGTCAGTATTCCAGTTTTCTTGAAAAGTCCCCTACAAGATGTTTTTGATGAGACCTGACATGAAAAAGCCTTTTTTTGAAGTGTATATATTTTATCTTTCCCTGATGCATTGCCCCAGAATATTATACCATATGTCATTATAGAGTGGAAATATGCAAAATAAACTAATTTTCTTATGTTAGGATCACTACAACTTGACATAATTCTAAGAGCAAAGGTTGCCAAGCCTAGTTTTTACAGGAGAATATTAATATGATCCTTCCAGTTTAATTTATTGTCCAAGGATATACTTAAAAATTTTGTACATTCAACTTCAGTTATTTCACAGTTATTTGGCATTCTTTGTCTGAAACTGCATGAAGTGAGTTTTATCACAATTGACTGACAAGCCATTGGCTGAAAACCAGTGAAGCATCTGGCTTTTTCAGACTATTTTGTTTATTTGTAACCAAAATACTAGTATCATCAGCAAAAATTATAGTTTTAGAAGAAGAATTTATGGATCTAGGTAAGTCATTTATATATATTAAGAAGAGCAATGGACCTAGAATGGAACCCTGTCGAACCCCAGTCTGAGTTAATAATTTGTCCAGAGTTAGAATCTTTTAATGTAACCCTCTGTTTCCTATTTGTTAGGTAAAAGGAGAACCAATTATGGGAAATTCCTGTAATTCCATAAAAACTTCATTTTGTTTAGAAGGATATTATGGTCTATACAATCAAAAGCTTTGGATAGGTCACAAAAAATTCCTAATGGGTATCTTTGTTTGTTTAGTTGTTCCAAGATTTCATGAGTGCGAGTGAAAATAGCAATGTCTGTTGAACATTTTTTCCTGAAGCCTAATTGTGAGGTGGTAAGCAGATTATATTTATTTAAGTGATCAACTACTCTATTATAGACTACTTTTTCAAATATTTTAGAGAATACTGGCAGGAGGGATATTGGTCTGTAATTACCAAAGTCGTCCAAACTTCCTTTCTTAAAGATAGGAGTAACTGTTGCATATGTGGGGAGCAGAGATGTTGCTCCACACGCAGCAGCATCGCTGATCAAGACATGGCAACGCCGCACTCCCCACTCCGACTACAGGCCGAGTGTAGAGCAACCCTGCCGCCTCTCTCTCTCTCTCTCACTTGCTTGGCTCTCTTGAGACGGACCGGATGGACGTCCCTCTCGCGCAATAAAGCAAAGTAAAGCCACGTGGTCGCCGCTCGTCATTTGATCACCCTCACTCCCAAATTGGTGACCCCGACGTGATCCGATGGAAGACCAGCAACAGCCAGGCGTATACAGAGTAGCGCTGAAGCTACCTGCATTTTGGCCCGGCAACGTAGAATTATGGTTCGCGCAAGTAGAGCAGCAGTTCGCCATCGCCGGCATCACGCAGGACACCACGCGCTTCTCCCACGTGGCCGCACACTTGGACGGGCGCTGGGCCGAAGAGGTCCAGGACATCCTTATAGACCCACCGGCGTCGGACAGGTATAAGTGTTTGAAGACAGAGTTAATAGCGCGTCTGTCCCCTACACAGGAGCAGCGGACGCAGCAGCTGCTGACCGACGCCGCGTTGGGAGACCGGTCCCCGTCGCAATTCCTGCGCCACCTCAGGGTTTTGGCGGGAGGATTGGTCTCAGAGGAGGTGCTGCGAGCATTGTGGCTGCAACGTTTGCCGATTTCGATGCAAATGATCGTCCGATGCCAACCCCTCGTACCACTGAACGAGGTGGTTAAAATCGCGGACAGCGTCATCGGCTTAGCACCGCTGGATCCGCCGCCCGCGTTCGCCGCCATCGCAGAAACCCACGACCACGCCGACCCACGTGCTCGTAGCCGCGCCACCGACCTCGAGCTACGCGTCGAGGCCCTCACCGCGGAACTCGCCGCACTCCGGGGGAGATCGCCGCCTCACAGACCAGCCCGACCACGCTCGCAGCAGCGAGGACGAGCCAGCCGCTCGACGCTTGACTCCACCGTGCCCAGCACTGCGAGCCCCCGTGCAGTTACGCCCAGGGAAACTAGCAGGGCGGCCAACGATTGCAGCCGTTGGCCGCCTACCTGGACGACGCGTGGTCATCAGGGACCGAATAAGCGGCCACAAGTTCCTGATCGACACCGGCTCCGACATCTGCTGTTTCCCCCGAGCTCTCCTCAAGAGTCACCGAGAGCCCACGAAGTACAAGCTGCAGGCGGCGAACGCGACCAGCATCGCCACCTACGGGTACGTGCCCCTGTGGCTGGACCTGGGCTTGCCCCGCAAGTTCCCGTGGCGTTTCGTCGTAGCGGACGTGGCGTCACCCATAATCGGCGCAGACCTTCTGGCGCACTACAAGCTGCTGCCAGACTGCAGCAACGGGCGCCTCATAGACGGGATCTCCGGTAACGTCGCCGTCGCGACACCCAGCACCCAGTCGCAGCCTTGCGTCAAGGTATTGACGACGGTTTCGCCGTACCAGGAGATCCTCGATCGCTTCCCGGAGCTCACGCGCCCAGCCGGCGGACCTCGGGCCGTCCGCCACACCACCGTTCACCACATCCTCACGACGCTGGGCCCCCCGGTGTCCTGCAGACCACGACGCCTCGCGCCAGAACGACTCCACATCGCGCGGGCAGAGTTCCAGGCCATGCTCGCGGACGGGACCGCACGGCGTTCGAAGAGCCCATGGGCATCGCCGCTCCACCTCGTCCCGAAGAAGAATGACGGAGAATGGCGCCCATGCGGGGATTATCGCGCTTTGAATGCGCGAACCATCCCGGACAGGTATCCCGTGCGCCACGTGCAAGACTTTGCCCTGAGCCTACAGGGCAGCTCGGTGTTCTCCGTGCTCGACCTAGTCAAGGCATACACACAAATCCCGGTCCATCCACCGGACATCCCGAAAACCGCGATAACAACGCCGTTCGGGATGTTCGAATTCCCGTTTATGACGTTCGGGTTGCGAAACGCGGGGCAAACCTTTCAAAGGTTCATGGACGAGGTGCTGCAGGGCCTCGAGTTCTGCTACCCGTACATAGACGACATTCTCGTTTTTTAGCTCGTCACCGGCGGAACACCGAGAACATCTCAGCACGATCTTCCAACGTCTGGCGCAGAACGGCATCGTGCTCAACACTGAGAAGTCCGTCTTCGGTCGGTCAGCTGTCACTTTCCTCGGCTACCGCGTCTCCCACGAAGGCGTCAGTGCGGTCCCAGAGCGCATCACCGCCCTGCAGCAGTTCCAGCGGCCGCCCGACGCCCGAGGCTTGCGCCGGTTCTTGGGGATGGTAAATTACTACAGGCGTTTCCTTCCCCACGCGGCGACTAATCAGGCCGTGTTGCAGGAGGCACTATCTGGCCTCCGCGGAGCCCAACCGGTGCCGTGGACGCCCGCAACCTCCGCGGCCTTCGAGAGCTGCAAGGCCTCCCTCGCAGACGCCACCCTGTTGGCCCACCCCGACCCTACGGCTCAACTCGGACTATTCACCGACGCTTCGCAAGGAGGAGTCGGCGCCACCCTCCAGCAACGGGTCAACGGAGCATGGCAGCCACTGGGTTTCTTCTCCAGGAAACTGACTCCTCGTCAATCGCAGTGGCCGACGTACTACAGGGAGCTTCTGGGGATCTACCTGGCGGTCAGCCACTTCCGCCTCGCGATCGAGGCGCAGCACACGGTGGCTTTCACGGACCACAAGCCCATCTGCTTCGCGTTCCTCCAGCAGAACGAGAAGCTCCCACCGGTGCAGAGGAACCACCTCACGTACATCGGCCAGTTCACCACCGACATCCGGCACATCAGCGGAGCCGAGAACATCGTCGCGGACGCCTTCTCCCGCGTCGACGCCCTTACGACGGCCTCGAACCAGGTGGACCTTACCTCGCCCACCAGCAGACGCGCGACGACGAGTTGCGCACGCTGCTTCGCAGCGGCACAGCGCTCCAACTCCGCATGGTATCCATCCCAGGCCACGCCTCGCAGCTTTATTGCGACGTCTCGACCGGACGCCATCGGCCGTTCGTCCCAGCACCCAGCCGACGCCAGGTGTTTGACGCGCTGCACATTCTCAGCCATCCGGGGACCCGCGCCACTACGCGCCTGGTGACATCGCGTTTCGTGTGGCCTTGAGTAAATCGCGACCTCCGAGCGTGCGTGCCTTGCCAACGCGCCAAGACCACGCACCACGTCGTGACGGCTACCGGATCTTTTCAGACGCCCACCACCCGATTCCGCCACATTCACGTCGACATCGTTGGGCCACTACCACCAGCAGGGCCTTTCCGCTACCTGCTCACGATCGTCGACCGCGCCTCGCGCTGGCCAGAGGCAGTTCCGCTGGAACAGATCACCGCCGAGAGCGTAGCCAACGCCATCCTCCACGGCTGGATCGCCCGATTCGGGTGCCCAGAGGTCATCACAACCGACCAAGGCCGTCAATTCGAATCGCGGCTGTTCGCGGCTCTGGGAGCTTTCGCCGGGTGGCAGAGATCTCGGACGACGCCGTACCACCCACAGGGGAACGGCATGGTGGAAAGATTTCACCGGCAGCTGAAGGCGTCGTTAATGTGCCACACCGGACCATCGTGGCTAGAGGCGCTCCCGATAGCCATGCTGGGCATACGCACCGCTTTCAAGGAGGACCTACAGGCATCGGCAGCCGAGCTGGTGTTCGGCGAAACACTCCGGCTGCCCGGCGAATTTTTCGCCCCGGTTCCAGCCCAGTCTGCCGGAGTCGACCCAACTTCGCTCGTCGACCGCGTCCGCGCAGCAACGCAGCATATCAGGCCACAACCCGTGGCCCGGCACTCGCGCCCCGGTACCTTCGTTTTCAGGGAGCTGGCATCCTGCACTCACGTCTTCCTGCGCGACGACACCGCGCGACCACCTCTCCGCACACCCTATACCGGGCCCCATCTGGTTGTCAGCAGGGGTGACAAGACTTGCGTCCTGCGGGTGCATGGGAACGACGTCAGAGTTTCACTGGACAGGGTGAAACCGGCTTTCACCTCAGCCGAGGAAGCGACTGGCGCACCGCCCCGACCTCCCCCCGTCGCGACGCAGGAGGCTCCAGCGCCGCCAGGCAGGAGCGGACGCCAACCCAGCAGGGCTCCGGTGCCTACGGCATCTCGCGCGGGCCGCCGCACACGCGCGCCAGCCAGGTACTCCCCAGCGCCGCCGCACCGCTCCAGCACGCCCGCCACAGCCCGGATCCTCTGCGAGTGCGTCGTCAGAGCAGAACTTTGGGCCGCACAGACATACGTAGAGACTGATAGTGATAGTTTCGCTTATATGTATATATTGTATTTCTTTCTATGTTTTAAAACCGACTCCGTCTCTTGGGAGGGGGCTGATGTGGGGAGCAGAGATGTTGCTCCACACGCAGCAGCATCGCTGATCAAGACATGGCAACGCCGCACTCCCCACTCCGACTACAGGCCGAGTGTAGAGCAACCCTGCCGCCTCTCTCTCTCTCACTTGTTTGGCTCTCTTGAGACGGACAGGATGGACGTCCCTCTCGCGCAATAAAGCAAAGTAAAGCCACGTGGTCGCCGCTCGTCATTTGGTCACCCTCACTCCCAAACATATTTTAGCCTATCAGGAAAAATTCCACTGCACGTTGACTGATTACATAGGTATGGGGGTGATGGTGTTAGCTATGTTTTTTAAGACAATACTTGTTATTCCATCATAACCTGAGGAATGTTTATTTTTTAATGATCTTATAATTTTTTTAATTTCAAATTCAGTTGTCATCGTAAGATAGAGATCACTTATGTCGCTAGATATAGTTCCTCGAAGTAAGTGTTCTGCTACTGTATTTGATTTACTCTTAAACCCGACTAATTGTTGGGATGCAGTTAAAAAGTAGTTATTAAATTGATTTGATTTTGTCACTAACTCTGATTTAATCTCACTTTCCGTTGAGCATAAGTGATTTTTTTGTTTCATTTTTAATTATCTTCCAAACTGTTTTAATTTTGTTACTGGAATTACTGATAACCCTATTGAAGTAAATATTTTTAGCTGCAAATATGACCTTGTTTAATACTCTACAATAATTTCTGTAGTGAGTTTTTAAACAATTATTGTTTTTAGTTGGCAAATATAGTTCTCGTTTGTGTTTGCAAGATATTTTTATCCCCTTTGTTATCCAAGGACTACTGACATTATTTTTAGAAATGATTTGTTTCTCAGGAAAGCAAGATTCATAGTGTAGATGTAAAGTTTTAAGGAAAAAATTGAACTTATCATTAACATTGGACATGCAGTATAAATCTTGCCAAGATTCTTCCATTAGTGTATGTTTAAAGTTGTTTAACGAATAGTCATCAATTTTCCTGAATCTGATTATTTTCTTTTGATGTGAGTGCTTGGTGTATAGGTTATTTATCATCAGTAGTTGGGCATCATGGTCTGATAGGGCATTAACAACTGATTGAACATTGAAATGAGAGAAGGAAGAAGTGTCCATAAAAATGTTGTCTATAGCTGTACCTTTGGAATGAGATATTCTGGTAGGAAACTTTACTAATGCATTTAGATTGAAGGAAGTGGCTAGTGTTTGTAAGTGTAATTTTTGGAGATCATCTACTAAGAAGTCTACATTGAAGTCTCCACATAACATGATTTTATGTTTTATTTTATGTAGTTCTTGTATTAAGGACTCCAACTGTACTAATAGCACGTGCAGAGGGGGTGTAGAAAATGGTAGACCCATATGCGGACGGTGCGTGCGCTCAGGGTGCACCGCCCTTGGGGCCTTTGGCCCATGTAAAAAAAACTCGGCACCACAGTCTACCTGATGACGATGGCAGAGCTTGCCGTCAAAACATTGTGTGTACAAACTTTTACCCGGGTTGAAACCCAAAAATTATATTTGAATCAAATTCACCGGAAAGCCTTCGCTCCTTCAATAAATATGTCTACATTACTAGCTGGATTTCGATAAATGCATAATACTACTAAATTTTTTATGCCTTTACCAGTTTTGATTTCAATTGAACTGCATTCGAAAACCTGCTCTTTACTCTAAGGCTGTATATCAAATCTCGCATTGCAATAGGAGGAATGCTGGTTTTTTACATAAATGCATGAACCTCCATTTTTAATTGTACTTCTATTTAATTTCGCTAGTCTTGTATAACCCGTGATTGGAAAAATTCAGCTTCAGGACTAGATTGCTAATATATCAACTTGGATACTGAGCGTCCTCCTCTGTCGGTGGGGCCTGACAGATGCTTCCTGACGGCGTCCTCGTGTCCCTGAGCCACCGCCAGGTGCAGAGGAAGGTCCTTAAACAGCGACCAGCTCAACGTCACCGTGACAAACTGGAAGTTATTTTGCAACAACACGTCACGGAGGATCTGTGAAGGACAATACTGCCAGTGGCACGCTAGCCAACACCCTAGGAAATACTCGGCGAACGTCTGGTGCTCAAAGTCAATTCCGCCACCAGTGTTGAGGACGAGGCACAGTTTCTCCTCTGGCGTTCCCGTCGACACTGAGAGGGGAGGAAGTTAAGCAACATGCATCAGTTTCCTAACAGCCAATCCTTGAAGGTTCTGTAAGTGCGAGATTTTATGGGATTCCAGTAACATCTTCAATCCAGGGCTGGATATATCCAGTTCCAGTTTCTCAGCAACGCACTTCTTGACGCTCTGTTCCACGAAGACTTGGTACAACAAGACTCTCCTCCACGGGTTTCGGCACTTGAGCATAAGTGGTTCCCGACGATGCAGAAAAACTTCAGCCGCCATTCTACAAAGCAGAGGGATTTCTAAAGCAGGTCCAACACTCTGCCGCAGGGAAAATATTTCCTCTTCACCAACCTTCTTCCCCTTAGTCGCGGAAAACTGTTTCAGAAAGATGTCTTGTTCTTTCTCAGTGAACACTGGCAGGGTGAAGGGCTTCGTCTGCAGCGCCTCCTCGACGTCCTTGGTGGTGACTGGCCTCGTGGTCACGACCATCTGCATGTACCTGATCCTTTGGGCGATGCCCTTGAGGAGATCGCAGCATTTGCTCGTATAGTCGGGGCTGATCTCGTCTAAGGCGTCCAGGAACATGAAGACGTTCCCCGAGACGGTGAGTGAGTGTTCCAGGAGTTGCCGCTCAATACAAGTTGAGTCCTTATTAAGACCCTTAAGGGCGAACTCCATAATGTGGCTGACCTCAGTGAAGCCTGTCTCCTTTATATATTCCGTGCGACGTCCCATATCAAGCCTTTAAGAACTACTCCTTGACGGTAGAACACATATTCGTCACAATGGACGACTTTCCCACTCCAGTAGGACCTTCAATAACCATGATCTTCTCCACGCAGGTCCAAGTAAAGGGAATGAATTGTTATGTTGCCTTCTAGAACTTTCTTTGAAATTCCTTTAGTAGGTGATGTCTTCTAGTGTTGAATAATAATTAAACTTTACAGGCGATTCAGTAATGAAGTATATATATA
Source organism: Eucriotettix oculatus (assembly GCA_034510155.1). Classification (NCBI taxonomy): domain Eukaryota; kingdom Metazoa; phylum Arthropoda; class Insecta; order Orthoptera; family Tetrigidae; genus Eucriotettix; species Eucriotettix oculatus. The sequence continues at coordinate 23,826 of JAEMUL010000008.1, forward strand.
TATATCGAAATATCGGAATTGGGAACAATCGATAAAATATGTTTTTATTTTCTTTTTGGACATTCATAAAAAAATGAAGAAATAGTAAGGCAGTTCTGTAGTAAACTACATGTAGTGGATACTAGATATTAGTTAGTATTAGACGTTAAGATATTAATTATTAAAATAGATAGATTTTTAGGTATCCTATTGATCGCTTGGAATACATGTTGTTAGATCCATGTGCGGCGGGGGGATGAGAATATTAACGTGAGAACATCGATCTGGTGCGCAAAGAGGTGTGAAACCCTGCGTATACCTTGGTGCCCGTGCGCCCCCCCCCCTCCTCCACATAAATTACTTCTTTCCGCCAAAGAATAAAAATGGCGAGGATTGACCAAATTTGTGGGCAATTGGGGGCGTGTACTTCAGAAATTTAAAAATTTGATTCGTTGAGTTTCAGTCTCGGACGCAACGAGAATATCATCGAAATATGGCACACAGTGATCCATTCCACGAAGGATCTGGTGGTTGAAACGTTGGAACGTCGCGAAAGGCATGAAGACATTTTTTTATTGATAATAATTTACTTGACCTGTTTTCTTGATTCAATAACAGGTCTGTTTAACAATATTTTTCTTTTGTTGGTACATTTTTTTATATAGATATAAATATGTATGAATACAATAATAAAGTATATGCATATATTTAAATTTGTTTTAGCATGTAAGATCATCATCTTTTTTTTTGGGTAACAGGCTACATGAGGGTGATCCTGAAACAGGCAACTCCCCTTTAATAGCATAGGAAGGGAATTAAAAAGGGGGGGATGCGGAAGGTAGAGCAAGGTAGCCAAGGGTTAACTAGGGCCCCCGGGCTATGGTTTAAGGATCCTACCCGGTGTTTCACCTAAAGAGATGCAGGGAAAACCCTAGAAAACCTGCATCAGGTAGGTCGGGCATTGGGTACTATTCTCACGCCCTTCCGAATGACGGGAGACGAGTTTGCTGTGGGGTCGCAGCATTCCCTTCTCCATGTCTTCACCAGTTCCAGGAGGCAGTTGGCCGACTGATCCAATGAGATCAGCGGACAGCTCTTGCCATATGCCCAAGGTCTTTGACCCCGGTACATATACCTCCTAAAATAGGTGAAGGTGTCTCGGCATATGAGAACTTTGATAAAAAGTATCCAGAGAGAGTGCGAGGCATTCCCGACATGATCAGGTTAGCCCGCGGTCACTCTGGGCTGAAGCGCCTGCGAGGAAACTCCCGCAGCGCTTTCCATCTGAGCAAGGTAGGATGGGCCAGGGAGATATGAATAGAGGATGTTGAAAAAGACCTGCGAGATTTAGGTGTGAGAAGATGTCGACGTAGCGCCCAGGAACGTACAATTTGGAAGAGCGTGGTGAAGCACGCCCGGGCGCTACAAGGGCCATAACCTCAATGAGCAGTATATTGGTACCAAAATCAATCCCAGATTCTACATAATCGAGAAACTTGTTAAGGGCTCCCTAGGGATCTAGAATCACAGGCGAAAAAGTTGCAAGTACAAGCTTGGGCCCTCGAGGAACCGACCCAATTCCCGCCTGGCGAACGAGACAGAGACGTCCTAGATAGCCGTAACGAAAAACAAGTATTTCGGAATGTTATACTCTGCATGCTTTATATTTGCCCATAATCCTGCCATTTTTAGATTAAAGACTCGTCGACATCGAAGATGCACTCAGGAACTTCAATAACGTCAACTGGGGTAAACTGTGAAGCACTGAACCTAGAAGAGACTAATACAGCGGCAGAATTCATCACGGAGGCGTTAGTGAAGTGCGTCAACGAGACTGCGAAGTCCCGGCAACCCTACGGGCCTAGGATGACGGGTCTCTCTACGCGAATCCTGGAACTCATCAGAGAGAAGAATAGAGACCAGAAACTCAGGCAGGGCACGCGGGAAAAGCCGATGTATCGGATAGTCCGAGAAATTACGTATGCGACCCATAAGAACGGAGATGACCAATGGGAAGCACGGTTGGCAAGTCTCAGCGTTGGTACTCTTTGGCAGTTCATCAAGAAGAGGACTCGGATACCATTACTGACAGGCAACAACGGCACGGCGTACAGTCATTGCTTAAAGGCTGAAGCACTATCAGACTCTTTCAAGGGAATCTTTCGCCCTGTCAATAATTCAATTAATATTTGCCAATATGTAAACAAATACTTAAAAATAACTCTTCTAGGAAAGAGGACGAAGACTACGAAATTTCAGAAGTCACGACTGAGTAGCTAGAAATACTCATCGGAAGCTGTCGGCCAACAAAGCCCTGGGGTATCCTTCTTTGTGACATACCATCTATGTGAGAGATGTCTTCAACGCAGCCCTGCGACAAGGGAGATTTCCTCAAGCATGGCGGCATGCTTTTATCGTCGCCATTCCAAAGCCATAAAAGAATTGGAAGGTCCCGTCTAACTATAGGCCGATTTATCTTCTACCGATGCTTTCGAGAAAGACAACACGACGGCGGAGAGCAGCCTACTGACGTATAGAATCTCTCTCGCATACTTGTGGGTAACCGACGACGGCCAGGGACGACAACGTGGCGCCTGATTCACCCGGTGATCGCATTAACAGGAGTAGAAAGAGAAGCATTAGCAGCGCAGGCAGCGTGACGATCATCCTCACTCCTGTAGTTCTAACTCGCTCGTAGGCCTATGAGAGACCAATTTTGAGTCCGCTAAAATCCTTAAAGCAGCAAATGACAAATTAAAGTGGATTATTTATGTACACCATATATCGTATTTTTAAATATATAACGTACATATATTAATTCAAATGTGAATATTAAAAAAGTGAGTGGCAATACGATTTGACAGTAATCCTGACGATTAATTAATTAAACAACTAAATATAAATAAAATATTGGAAGCTCTTTAGGGAGAAAGAAAAATTAAAAGAGTACTAAAAATACAATAAATAATAATATTTATTGTCAATTTTAGTCAGAAAAAGTATGTTGTAGCAATTCAAAAAGTTAAAGAGAACTTATAAAGATGAAAACAATGACTTACTAACCAAGCTAACACAAATAGTACAAAGTTATGGAATCCATATTATTAGAGATTGCCGAATTGGGTATCAAAATTCATAAATAAAAATATTCCGAAAAGATGTCCTTTTTTGGTGAAATATTACTATTTTTATTTATGTTAATCATGCTATATAAAATTAATAATTTATATTTGAAAATATCGAATTATATCAACAATTTATTATGTTTGCGATTTATTTCATGCTGGAATTGTACTCGGATGGCAGGAGAAAAATACTCTAACATGTAAACTAGTCCCATTGTTATAATAATGGTAGAGGTACTATATACATCAAACATATTTGTGTGGTTCTTGAAAATATTTACCCCGGGGCAAATACAAGCACTTCCTAGCCCGCTAGAATAATGAAGATATTGTAGCAGCCATTTCACTGAGAAACATCTCTCCATATTTTTTGAGAAACAATTATATTCCTTTGCCTGCTACTCCAACATTGATAAATTGGGCCAGATGTCTACATATTAATCCTGGCATTTTACAAGATGTACTGTATTTAATGAAAGATAAAGGAATAGAATTGGAGAGTCTTGACAGTTTTATTTGAATTGATATAGCACCAAAAATGAAAATAACCGTACAATCGCATGCCTAGAGACAAGATAAGACATATATTTGTGTTATGAAAGAAATGAGAGCGTCACGTCCGAAAATTATATGGAAATTTCGTTGTTTCCTGAGTCAAAATCTTGGCCTGAATGTACCTGAAAAGTACATGGTTAAAAATATATATAATTTTCTATTAGCAAATGTTTGAGGAGAATTGTTTTTCATAGGATCTGAATCCGGAAAATAAGATATTTTTTATGGTGTAATGTCTTTCGCAAGTCACTCTTAAAGGGATTTTAAAGTTTTTAGTTATATTTTAAGCTTCTTGTGTCAAATAAAGTCGTATACGGCTGTTTTATTAACATCAGTGTCAAAGCCAAGCATTGGGTACTGATAAAAACGCACACGAGTGAGATAAAGCCATCTATCTCAGTTGACTTAGGGTCGCACTAACACTAATTTGTCTTAGAAGGGAACTTGTTCAGAATTTTATTCTCTTTTTGGTGCATCATTGATGAGAAACGGACAAATAGCAGTGTTATCTATATGAAATTAAAATTTATAACCCTTTTTTAAATTAATTTAATTTTATAATTCATTATTCGATTAAATTTAAAATATATCAACCGGACTTATTATCTCAGTCAGGTACTTTTATTGAATAAATCGCGCATACATAAATACACGGAACTGAATTTGTTTCATAAGTATATTATTTAGAGACACAAAAACGACGGTCGAATATTTAAATAATAGGGTAATCACCTATACTATTGTACGTATATAATACGATTTTCGACGCGAAGATTTTGATTGAAAATAAATAATTAATTTCTGTTAATTTATTTCATTGAGTGTTTTGAAAATATTAAGGTTATATTCACTTTTATAAAAAATCCTGACTGATTATGAAATAAATTTTGTGAATATCTGAAACTTCATACTGGAGGCTAAAATGAAGATTGTAATTAAATATTTAGACTCAACAATGACGCTAATTTCACAACGACCACATTTCTAAAACTGCATCTTGTATTTTATAAGCTGTTAACACTGAAACACCACAAGAAAAATATATTTGCCGAAGTTTACAGGGAAAAGTAGGAATTTAAGGAATTATATTTCTAAAAAAGAAGCTAAAAATAATTATTTATTTTGTTAGTAAATGTTACAGTTCTTCCTAGGGTCTACATTCTTAAAATAAGATATTCTCTATATATTTGGACTTAGTTTTAATTTGATATAAAATTGTCTCTTTGAATTTAGGTTCTGTTGTATTTTTGCAATCTGTATTTATTCTAATATGAATGTATTTATCAATTATAAATTAATAAAAAGATTTGAGTGTAAGGTGTAGTTTTGGAAATGCTCAGTGTCCTAAAAAAATACGTCCACGAGTATAGGAAATTAGCATCTTTAGCAAATTTTTCTTAAGGGGAATTATAAAGTTTTTAATTAGTTCACTGTTTCTTGAGCTGCCTGTGTTAAATAAAGTCGTATCTCTTGTTTATTGACGCCAGTGTCAAAATAGAAGGATAACAATACATACAGTTAGATTGCTCCAACACTAATTTGTCTTAGAAAGGAACTTGTTCAGAATTTGATCTTCATTTTAGGGAACTAACTAGTGTTGGTAGAAGTATAGAAGACATCAAGAGTAGGATAGCACAGGCAAGGAAGAGGAATTTACTTACGGGTAATATAAGTGTGAATATTAGGAAATCGTTGGTGAAAATATAGGTATGGAGCGTGGTGTTATATGGATGCGAAACGTGGACGATAGGTATTGGGGATAGGAAAAGAATAGAAGCCTTTGAAATGTGGTGGTATAGGCGAATGCTTAAAATCAGATGAGTGGATAGAATCACAAACGAGGAAATTCTAAACAGAATAGGGGAAAAGAGAACAATATGGAGGACGTTGACTAAGAGAAGAAATAGATTAATTGGCCACGTTTTAAGACACGTGGGTCTTGTAAAATTAGCATTAGAGGGAAGTGTGTGAGGTAAGAACAGAAGAGGGAGACGAAGGATAGAATACGCTAAGTAGATTATGGATGATGTGGGTTGTGCTAGTTATAAGGAGATGAAAAGGCTTGCGCAAGATAGGTTAGCATGGAGGGTTTCATCAGACCAGTCTTAGGACTGAATATACAACAATGTGGTTTCATTACATCATCGATTATTTCCGAAAATACACCTAAATTCAAACGAGAAACTGACAAATAGTCGTGTTGTCACTATTAAATTAAAATTTATAATCCTAACTTTTTTAAATTAATTTTAATTTTCATAGTTAATTATTCGATTAAATTAAAAATATATCAAACTGACTTATTATATCAACCTGGCCCTTTTATTATTATTTAATCGCGCTAAATAAGTCGCGCATACATAAATAGTTTAAAAAAAACATTTTCGTAATTTGGATTTTTATAACTATTTTTCTACCAAAATATTTAAAAACGTATTGTAATGTTTTATGATTAATTTAAAATAGGTGACATTTCATTAATTCAATGAGTTAGTGTTTCATTTTTTGAAGTCCAATCGACCCAAGCATTTAGATAATTCCTTTTAATCATAATTTAGACATCTGAAAAAACAATCTCCATTCTCCACCAACAATTGCGAACAAAAAATTATTTATTTTTAACATTTAATGTAGAAATATGCTGATATAACTACGCATCCAACTCGCAATACCGATTTCGAAACATGCTTAATATTTTTAATATTCCCATTTGAATTGAATCTTTTGCCTTTTACATTTGGAAATAATAATATGTGGGGTAAATAAATAATCCACTTAAATTTCTCTTTTGCTGCTTTATGAAGGATTTTAGCGGACTCAAAATGCGCTGTTTACACATGGGTTCTTATGGGCCTAGGGGAGAGTATGACAGCGCCTCTATTGCCTCTCTATCTATTTAAGATACTCTTTGGTATATACAGATCTTGGTGTCTATATTTTATGATCTTTGGGAATATGTGCTTGGTTGCAAAGATCATGAAATTGTGTTGTTCCAAGTTTGATTGCAAGTTCAAAAATGTTGACAATAATAGTGATTAATTGAAATAAAGATACATTCAGAAGTATTGTGAATTTTTTCTGCAATTCGAAATAGAGCGAATAGAAACATATATTATTCTTATTATAATAAAGATTAGTTGGGTAGTTATTTTACCAATCTTATGTTTAGGAAATAAACTTGAAACATACATCTACGTTAAATATTTTCTATGTATGGCCGATATGAAGTTCGAAGATTTAGATTTATACAATCTCTTAGGAATAACTATTACTGCTACAGTTTCAGAGGTACTTTCTTACAGTGAGGATGTGGTTTCGTATATGTATATATTTAAAATACACGTACACATTTACAGATTAAAAAGGCGTACAGGAAAAAAGCTTTGTCATGTCACCCTGATAAAAATCCTGATAATCCGAAAGCAGCAGAATTGTTTCATGAACTTTCGAAGGCACTTGAAATACTTATTGACGAGTCAGCACGGGTAAGAAAATACATATTAAATATTTGTTTATAATATCAATATGTTTTGTTTTCCTATTAAATTTCTAATTATTATTAGTTGCGGATAAAGTTCGGATCATGCACCTACTCGCCTATAATTTTTAGGTTACTTTTCCGAAGGAATAATTCTTCCGAAGAAATTCCAAAAAAAATTATTGAGCACAATCAATGTTTCAAGAAGATTGAGGCAATTTAAAATATTTATAAGCCCATTTCATACCTTCTCCCAATACTCGGATTTTTCTTCGTTTAAGCCACACTTTTCAAAATAAGTAAGAAAAGCAATTTATTATTCATGTATGAGAGACCTGACATATAATTTGGACAAGACTGTTGTGACATACAGCTGGTGTGATTCAAATTCTGCCCGATTTTGTTTTACACTCGGTTGTAAGTGATATGTGTATCAGTGAAATTGAGACCATATTTCTATCACTTAATGTTATTTCACTGATACTGCTCCTAGATTAAGGAGTTATTGAAAGTATGAAGAGGAACTTCCATCAAAGGCTTCTGCAGACGTTAATCATGAAGTTGGTTGCTGCAATGACCTTACCATAAGGCTTTTGTAAGAGGCCTGGAGCTTTCATCATTAATTCATGAGGTGATTGTGGGGAAGTGAGTTGTTTTACCATAATTCATGGGGTGCTTGGGATAGAGTGGTGGTAAAATGTAATTGCAAATCTTTCTATAATTATGAGTAGAAATTTGATAATTCTTTCTTAGGGGTCTTTGTATCCAAACGTTTATGGACATAATTTGGTTTTGTTGTGATGAATTATCTTATGTGGTAAATTTTTTTGTACAGTTTAGCAAGCTTAAACCAATATCCTGAATATGTTTCATGTATGAATTCTGATATTTATTTATATATATATGGTTTTCCAATAAGGGTGGGTTGATGTTTAGATGGAATAAAACAATCTGAGGTATTAAGAAAATTATTTTGTTTGCCATTTCAAATAAATAATAATAATTTGGTTAATACCTCACTCACAGCTTGTTTTATTCGATTTCAACATAAACCACTTTGAAAAATCCTATTCAAATAGCCACACAAGAAAATAATTTTAAGATGTATGTAATTTTTTCTGTTTAATTCTGTAAATTTTCCAGTCTGCTTATGACAAAGTTTTAAAAAGTAAAGCTTCAGCAAAATTAAGACATCAACAACTAGATACAAGAAGAAAAAAATTTAAAGAGGATTTGGAAAATAGAGAAAGAGCTGCACAGGAAACAGCAGGAGGCTATAGTTCAGCTACAAAAACTGATGAAGAAAAGCTCCAGGTAAAGGATGACTTCCAGTCCTATGACATTTTGAAATACACGATGAATTTTTTTAGTTGTAATTTGAGCATGTTATGTGGACACTTAAATTTCATTTTTGTTTCTGAATAAACTTTTCATTTTATGTATTTAAGTTATGAATTTACACTATGAGTAGTTAATTAAAATTTGACTTAAAAGATGTGTTAAAACAATTTATATATTGTGATAAAGAGGGGGATTTTGTAACGTTGTGGCATTATGAGGCGCAGTTCGGCCAACAACAATGCCTAGTCGGCCGAAAGATGGTGTTTCCCCGAGGGGGAGGCCCGCCTTGCCTGAACGATGGTGAACCCCCGTGGGAGAAATGAGGGCGGGGAACCCCGAAATGTTGAGAAATAGGGGAATTCCCGCCAGAAGCTTTATAAGGGAAGCCGATGGGTGGTTCGAGACCAGAGTGGGAAGAGGAGACATCAGAGTAGATCAGAGTGGGGTAGAGCAGACCAGAGCAGAGCAGACCCGAGAAGGGAGGCGACCAGACCAGATCAGACCCGAGAGGACGTGGCTCGACCCCAGAAGGCAGGCGAGTGATCAGACCGCAGAAGGGAGGCAAGTGCATCAGACCTCAGAAGGGAGGCGAGTGGAGCAGAGCGCAGAAGGCAGGCGATATCCAGAGAGCAGATATCCAGAGACGCACAAACATTCGAGAGGTGGATGTTTGTTGGGCCAGTAATTGTGGGTAAGCGATATAAAAATTGTGAAACTTGCTCATTGCTCTGGATAAATTAACATTCAATTATTTTCTTTCTATTTTCAGCTAATGCATACTCCATCTCTTGAGAGACCCAAAATCCCCTGGGATTAAGCCCGTGTCTTCACTTAAATTAATAAACAAAATTGTTAAAATTGATCATATTTGTAATTTAAATTAATAAATGTTTTATATACAAAAAAGGTATATTACATTTTGGCGCCCAACCGTGTGGGGCTTACGATCTCTCTCAAGGGTGAAGTACTGCAGAAGCTAATTTTGTAAAAGATAAACTTTCCAAAATTTAGAGTTACAGTTTTTTTTTTGTTTTGCTTTCTTTCGTGTTCCTCTCGGTTAAAATTTAAATTCTGTGTTTTGCAATTTTTACTGTGCAATTTCCACAAGTACGCAATCTTTTGCTTACAAAAATTAATACATGTTTTTTTTATTAATAGTTTGGGGTTTTCTTTTGTTTGATATATGCTTCTTAGAAGTAAAAAATGTGTGATTTATATGGAAAATTCACAGGAACTAGAATTTCAGTGTGCGCAGGGTGAGAATTTAGAATCCGAGGAAGTGATCGGTTTAAACGAAATGTTTGATGAAAGCGATAAAGGGCAAGAATCAGTGACAGAAAATTTATACCAAAAATTGCAATTATTTTAGGACCTATTTATGATCTGTTAAAAAAGGGGAATAAGTTTAGATGGGGGCAACAGCAGGACAAGGCTTTAGAAGAAGTCAAATTAGCTTTTAAAAAATATGTAGTGTTGGAACATCCAGATTTCACTAAACCATTTATCATTAGGTGTGATGCATGTGGATATGGGATTGGAGCAATTGTGGGACAAGTTGATGATCAAGGAAGAGAAGGGATTATAAGCTTGGCAAGCAGGGGTCTAAAAGAATATGAAAAAAATTATTTTACTACAGAGATTGAACTCCTTTCAGTAGTATATGCAGTTGAAAAGTTTAGACAATATATCCTAGGACAGACAGTGTATCTGTATTCAGACCACCAGGCTTTAACCTATATGCGTGAATGTAAACATAGTAATGCACGAATTAGGAGATGGGCATTAGCTTTAGAGGGTTACAACCTGATCATTAAACATGTAAAGGGGACTGAAAATGCACCAGCGGATTATTTAAGTAGGAATAAAGATCTGTTTGAGGAAAGTGAGGAAAAAGACAATGTAGCGATAATTGCAAATTTAGGAACTAGAGAAAGGGACATTAAGAGGAAATTAATAGAAGCAACGAAGGAAGATGAAGGGATATCAGAAATAATAAGAAAGATCAGAAATTTATATGGGGAAGATTTAAATGCCGTTGTGGGAGAGAACTGTAGATACAAAATAGAACAAGGGTTAGTTTTTAGGTACAACAAAAAATCAAGAAAAGGGTGGATAATGGAAATTCCAAAGGCATGTATAACAATAGTATTAGAATTCTTCCATGATCGGCAGGGACATCCGGGGTTTACAAAAACGATTAAAATGTTAAGAAATACTGTACACTGGAGAGGGATGAGTGGAAACACGAAAGATTACATAAGATCTTGCCATTTATGCCAAATGAGCAAGCATAGGAACATCACTTTTGAAGGAAGGTTTATAACAGTGGTACCTGAAAGTAAGGGAGAATTGGTTTATTTGGATATATTGGGGCCTCTAACAAAAGGTTACAATGGGTTCTGCTTTATTCTGGTTATCCTGGACGCATTTTCAAAGTTCGTCAGGCTATTTGGTTTAAAGGTAGCAAATACGGTCACGTGTTTAAAGGCAGTAAAAACATACTGTCAGGAGGAAAATAAACCAAGTAGAATAATTTCAGACCATGGGAAACAGTTTGATAACCATAGGTGGAAACAGGAACTAAAGGGAATGAGTATAAAAGTAGGGTTCACCTCAATTAGGCATCCACAGAGTAATCCATCTGAGAGATATATGAGAACGATTGCAGTCATGTTAAGAATTTTATGCATAAATAAGCATCAGAATTGGGGAAGATATTTGAAATTAGTTGAAAATTACATTAATCAAGGATATAGCACAGCGACAGGACAGATACCCGAAGAAATTCAAAAAGGGGAACAGATACGGGTACCTATTGAACAGTTAATAGACTATCCTATTGGTGATATAGATTGGGACTATGATATAATGAAGACAAAGGTAAAAGAAAATTTGGAAAAGGGAGGAGAAAGAAGGAGAGAGAATCAAAAGTGTAGAACAATGGATTTTGAGGTGGGGGACCTGGTACTAGTAAAGTGTTTGAGAGTACCATGTTCAGCTAAAAAAATCACAGCAAAATTGTTGCCAATATATCAGGGTCCGTATGTAATTATTAAAAAAGGGGGAAGTAATTACTATGACATTCAAGATGAAAAGGGAGGACCTATTAGAACGTTTAATTTGTATAATTTAGTGCCCTATTTCAAACGAAGGGAATAGTGCAGTATGGATGAGATCCAATCTCCTAGGAGAATTATCGGTCTGTGATAATTTCATGATTTGCAACCATGGGAACTCCGAGCTAATAGGACACTTATTTATATTTTCAGTGTTCTATTTCTTCATAACTATCTCCGTTTTCAGTTGAATAAATAAGAACCTTTGTGAGGTCATGGACACTATGTGTTGTTTTACTTGGTATTGTTTGTTATTTTGATTAATTGTATTGCTGGGTAATTAAATATGGTATGGGGGCTAACAAGCTATTTTAGTTTTTTATTGTTGGATAAGTAGCAGTATTATTTAGGAATAAAAATTTAGTTTCTGTAGATTTTACATTTAGGGTTTGATAAAATGTCACAGGAAGGAAAACATGGAGCCACATTGAGGATTGTTTTTGTTTGAGGGATGATGATAGAGGGCAGTTCAGCCATATAATGTTGTTGTAAACATATATGATGGCATGTGAATATTGAACTGGGATGCCAAGTTTCTCCATCCTGGCAAACTGAAAGTTTCGTTCCTGTGAGCGGGTAAATTTAAATAATTTATAATTCATAACAGGATTTTATTTTATCAATGGGGGGGCACCAGGCAAACATGTGTAAGTTTATGTAAGCCACATGTTAACTTGTAATTCTATTCAATTTTAAGTATAAATCAATAGGAAAGATTATTTTAAAATTAAGTTGAAAAGGGTGCTCAATCGATTTGATTAATTTGTAATTTCTCCGAGCACAAAAATGATTGTAAAGAATGAGCAAGGGGGTTAAAGATAAAATATGGAGATAAATTTCTCAAAAATTTTTTTGTAAAATTTTATTAAAATTGATCGGGGGCAATGTGATAAAAAGGGGGATTTTGTAACGTTGTGGCGTTATGAGGCGCAGTTCGGCCAACAACAATGCCTAGTCGGCCGAAAGATGGTGTTTCCCCGAGGGGGAAGGCCCGCCTTGCCTGAACGATGGTGAACCCCCGCGGGAGAAATGAGGGCGGGGAACCCCGAAATGTTGAGAAATAGGGGAATTCCCGCCAGAAGCTTTATAAGGGAAGCCGATGGGTGGCTCGAGACCAGAGTGGGGAGAGGAGACATCAGAGTAGATCAGAGTGGGGTAGAGCAGACCAGACCCGAGAAGGGAGGCGACCAGACCAGATCAGACCCGAGAGGACGTGGCTCGACCCCAGAAGGCAGGCGAGTGATCAGACCGCAGAAGGGAGGCGAGTGCATCAGTCCCCAGAAGGGAGGCGAGTGGAGCAGAGCGCAGAAGGCAGGTGATATCCAGAGAGCAGATATCCAGAGACGCACAAACATTCGAGAGGTGGATGTTTGTTGGGCCAGTAATTGTGGGTAAGCGATATAAAAATTGTGAAGCTTGCTCATTGCTCTGGATAAATTAACATTCAATTATTTTCTTTCTATTTTCAGCTAATGCATACTCCATCTCTTGAGAGACCCAAAATCCCCTGGGATTAAGCCCGTGTCTTCACTTAAATTAATAAACAAAATTGTTAAAATTGATCATATTTGTAATTTAAATTAATAAATGTTTTATATACAAAAAAGGTATATTACAATATATGTATATATATATATATATATATATATATATATATATAATTAATGGGGAAAGGACAGAGAGATAGAAAGAAGATGACTTACCTGAGGTTCATAGATGGTAGACACCTTGTGAGTTTTGGAGAACTTGAATTTTCGGAGGCACCGCCCCCTTCATCAGAAGGTTAGGAAGACATTTCCAGTGATCGGCTAGCCGACGACTGAGCAGCCAAAATTTGCTGCTCTGCTAACTTGGGTCGTAAACAATTGACCCCACCAGGTCACCAACTTTCTCTCTCAATAAGGGTCTGGGAAGAGGCAAGGACTGGATGGGGGTTGGGGAGATGCATACTGACACCCCCATCTTGACACACATTCATTCAGACACATCCACCCTTAGAGGTGTCAATATTTAAATATTGATACACACTCTCATACATACATACATACATACATACAACCACCATTCAAACAAAAGGCAAGGTATACACACACACACGGAAGGTTTTATTGTATGTACAATTCAATGAACTCGTGCTTTGGAGGGGGGGGGGGGGAAGGTTGGAGATAAAGTTATAGGATATTGAGTCCAGGGCTTTGTCTAGACTGTAGGACATGCTGGAATGAAAGTTCCCACAGATGGAGTTCAGCTTCTGATGAGTCGGGAGGTAGGGTTTTGAGGGGGGTCAGTGTGAAGCACTGGTTGAAGATGTTGGTGTTGTGGCTATGGGCATGGGCGGCTATGGGGAATTGGGTTTTGAGGAGTTTTACTGTGCTGCGGTGGTTGGCAATCCGTTCGGGGAGGGGTCTCTTTGTCTGACCGATGTAAAAGGCTGGGCAGAGTGTGCAGTTTATTTTGTAGATAGTGTGGGAGGACAGACAGGTTATGTTTTCCTTAATTTTGTAGGTAGTGCTGTTGGTGGGGCTCTGGAAGGTTGTGGTAGGTGGGAGTATTGGGCAGACATGGCATCTGTTTCTGCCACACGGTCTGCAACCAATTGTGGGTGGAGGGTTGGGTGTGTGGGGTTTGCAGGGTCTGACCAGGATATTACGGAGGTTGGGAGGGCGCCTAAAGGCAACCCTTGGACAGGTGGGTAGTATGGTCGGGAGGATGTTTTTCATGTCCGGGTTGGATTGTAGTCCAGTGTAGGCAAGGCGGAGGAAAGAGTTCAGTTTACGTAGTCCGGGGAAGTAGGTGGTGGTTAGGGGGAGACTACGTTCTGTATGATGGTTGGGGGTGGGACTGGCTATTTGGGAGGTGGAGAGGGCACGGGTAATTTGCTTTTGGAGGAGGTCTGTGGGGTAATTTCTGTTCCTGAAGGCATTAAATATTCGGTCGGTGTAGGTCGCCAGGCTGTCCAAAGTAGAGCATATGCGGGCTCCCCTAAGGGCAAGACTGTAGGGGAGGGATCGTTTGGTATGTTCAGGGTGGCAACTGGAAAAGTGGAGGTACTGGAGGGTGTTAGTTGGTTTTATGTGGACAGAGGTGTTAATGAGGCCTGAATTTAGTTGGATGTCCACATCGAGGAAGGTAATGTTGGTCGGGGAACAGTTCCAAGTGAACTTGACGGGGAATTTAGTGTTGAGGTCGTTGAGGAAGTCTGAGAGGGCATCTTGTCCATGCGTCCATAGCATGAAGATGTCATCTATGAACCGGAACCAGGTTAAGGGTTTCAGTGGAGAGGAATTTAGATGTTGTTGTTCCAGTTGACCCATAAACAGGTTGGCATAGGAAGGGGCCATCCGGGTGCCCATGGCAGTGCCGCTGATTTGGTGGTAAATTTTGTCTTGGAAGGAGAAGTAGTTTCTGGTGAGGACAAACTGGGTCAGTGATATCAAAAAGTGGGTGTTTGGGAGGGAATTTGGAGGCCTGCGAGACAGGAAGTGTTCGAGTGCCGACAGGCCACTGGTGTGTGGGATGTTGGTGTAAAGGGAGACAACATCTACGGTAACCAGTAGTGTGTCATGGGCCATGGGCACCCGGATGGCCCCTTCCTATTCCAACCTGTTTATGGGTCAACTGGAACAACAACATCTAAATTCCTCTCCACTGAAACCCTTAACCTGGTTCCGGTTCATAGATGACATCTTCATGCTATGGACGCATGGACAAGATGCCCTCTCAGACTTCCTCAACGACCTCAACACTAAATTCCCCGTCAAGTTCACTTGGAACTGTTCCCCGACCAACATTACCTTCCTCGATGTGGACATCCAACTAAATTCAGGCCTCATTAACACCTCTGTCCACATAAAACCAACTAACACCCTCCAGTACCTCCACTTTTCCAGTTGCCACCCTGAACATACCAAATGATCCCTCCCCTACAGTCTTGCCCTTAGGGGAGCCCGCATATGCTCTACTTTGGACAGCCTGGCGACCTACACCGACCGAATATTTAATGCCTTCAGGAACAGAAATTACCCCACAGACCTCCTCCAAAAGCAAATTACCCGTGCCCTCTCCACCTCCCAAATAGCCAGTCCCACCCCCAACCATCATACAGAACGTAGTCTCCCCCTAACCACCACCTACTTCCCCGGACTACGTAAACTGAACTCTTTCCTCCGCCTTGCCTACACTGGACTACAATCCAACCCGGACATGAAAAACATCCTCCCGACCATACTACCCACCTGTCCAAGGGTTGCCTTTAGGCGCCCTCCCAACCTCCGTAATATCCTGGTCAGACCCTGCAAACCCCACACACCCAACCCTCCACCCACAATTGGTTGCAGACCGTGTGGCAGAAACAGATGCCATGTCTGCCCAATACTCCCACCTACCACAACCTTCCAGAGCCCCACCAACAGCACTACCTACAAAATTAAGGAAAACATAACCTGTCTGTCCTCCCACACTATCTACAAAATAAACTGCACACTCTGCCCAGCCTTTTACATCGGTCAGACAAAGAGACCCCTCCCCGAACGGATTGCCAACCACCGCAGCACAGTAAAACTCCTCAAAACCCAATTCCCCATAGCCGCCCATGCCCATAGCCACAACACCAACATCTTCAACCAGTGCTTCACACTGACCCCCCTCAAAACCCTACCTCCCGACTCATCAGAAGCTGAACTCCATCTGTGGGAACTTTCATTCCAGCATGTCCTACAGTCTAGACAAAGCCCTGGACTCAATATCCTATAACTTTATCTCCAACCTTCCCCCCCCCCCCCTCCAAAGCACGAGTTCATTGAATTGTACATACAATAAAACCTTCCGTGTGTGTGTGTATACCTTGCCTTTTGTTTGAATGGTGGTTGTATGTATGTATGTATGTATGTATGAGAGTGTGTATCAATATTTAAATATTGACACCTCTAAGGGTGGATGTGTCTGAATGAATGTGTGTCAAGATGGGGGTGTCAGTATGCATCTCCCCAACCCCCATCCAGTCCTTGCCTCTTCCCAGACCCTTATTGAGAGAGAAAGTTGGTGACCTGGTGGGGTCAATTGTTTACGACTCAAGTTAGCAGAGCAGCAAATTTTGGCTGCTCAGTCGTCGGCTAGCCGATCACTGGAAATGTCTTCCTAACCTTCTGATGAAGGGGGCGGTGCCTCCGAAAATTCAAGTTCTCCAAAACTCACAAGGTGTCTACCATCTATGAACCTCAGGTAAGTCATCTTCTTTCTATCTCTCTGTCCTTTCCCCATTAATTGTTTTAAACATGACAATGTCATTTCCTATCTCTATATATATATATATATAGAAAAAATTAAACCTGTCAGAATTTGTCTACCATTACTTTTGAAGTACATTTGTTAAATAAATTTTGTGAAGATAGAAAATTACAATTTGTGACATCAATACTTTGCCCTATGGAGCACCAATGAAAATTAATGATGTGACTGAGTAGTTATAGAGCCCTCATCTCACACAGAAAAATTGGTTTTGATTCCCAGGCATCTAAATTTTAATTTTCATTCAAAATAAGTACTGCATTTTTGGTGCACTTTATATTACACTGCATTACTATGTATTTCCTTGGTGATAATGTTCGATATATTTTCGTAAACATGTAAGTTAATAAGAGAATAGAGGGGTTGTGGTATCATATATTAACTATTCCATTGGCCTCCTACAGAATTAATTTGGAAAATACATGTAAGCTAGATGACAGCAATGTAAATGGCCAGAAATAAAATTTAAATAATCTCTGTCTATGTATGGGATAATTGTGAAAGAAAAAATTGGCAGAAACATATACAGTCAATTAAAAATTTGTAAGTTGCCTTTCTCAAACCATATGATTTTTCCAAAAATTTTATCCTTCATGTTAGCAGTTATTTTTTCCAATTATCTTATAATTAATGTGTGAAATAAGTGATGCATTTTAAGGTGCACAATTGTGTGTAAATTATTCCACTGTAAATAAGTGTAAAATAGCCGATAAGTGTATTTAAGTATGCATGAAAATAACTGGCTTTCAAATCTCTTCTGTTGTTGATGTTTTTCTGACAATATTCAATAATATTTTACAAAAACTGATAATTATAGAAAAGTTGCCCTGAGAAAGATCACATGTGTGTTCAAATTACAGCAGTAAAGACCTGAGGTTCATAGATGGTAGACACCTTGTGAGGTTTAGAGCACCACCCCCTTCATCAGAAAGCTACATAAACCATTTGTGGTGTTACTAAATTTTATAAAAATCTAAATGAAGAAGTAGGTTAAATGGTGTCTTAATCTTTGAAATTGAATTGTTGCTATACATGTTTGGTTGATTTCTTTAGTCACATATATGACATCATTAGGTATGTCTGTTTTAATTTTTATTTGGCTGGGGTGGGATAATGCTGAATTTGGCAGTTCCCTTGTGGGGGAAACATGTAGATATTGGAAGAATAGTTCAGGTATGGCATTATTGTGATGTCATATGCTGACTGATAAGTCAATTTTCTAAAAATTTAAAGTGCCCATATCATCCCAAATTATGCTCTTAGGGAAAATTTTTGCTTCTCCTTTCGTAAGTCATTTTTATTTTTTTTAATCCACTTGTTTACACACCATAAATTCCTTTGGGGCTGATAGATGCGAAGAGCACAGGACGAATAGTTACATATCTCATGCATGCAAAATATTAATGAAAATAGTATATAGGAGGATGGAATGTCAAATAGAATGTTGACTTTGCGTCTAATTTTAGAAGACGGGATAAGAAAATACCAACCTACATTCATGGCATTTGTAGATTTAGAAAAAGCCTTTGTTAATGTGAACTGGAACACACTATTAAGGATTTTGAAGAGTACAGGAAAGTAGGCTTGTACATAACCTCTACAGAAGAATTGAAGATAATGAAAAGAAAGCAGAAATCGCGAAAGGAGTAAGAAAAGGATGCAGTCTGTCAGTCATGCTATTTAACTTGTATATAGAACAGGAGATGATGAAAGATAAAACAGAATATGGAAAATGAATCATACTGCAAAGAGAAGAAATAAAAACCCTATGCTTTGCTGATGTTATTGTACTATTACGGGAGTTAGAAAGAGACCTGATTTAGAAGGTAAAGGATGGAATACACTATGTAGATTAGGGAGGATGTGGGTTGTAGTAGTTATGCTGAAATGAAAAGGTTTGCACAAGATAGGTTGCAATAGGGTTGTATCAGACCAGTCTTAGGACGAATACCACAACAACAAATTCCCCATGGTAAATATGTCTTTTTAATCAGCAATTGCTTCTATAATAAACTTGTGGGTTGTGATTTTAATTTGAATCTAAATGAATTATTGGATTAGATTAAATAAAAGCAAATTAAATTTATTTACAGAAAAAGACAATAACTAAACTATAGGCTCCAATTAAAAAATTTACCACCGCTAGCTCAATTGCATTTAGTAAGACTCTATCTACTTAAGGGTCATTTTTTGTTTTCTTATCATGCAGCAACATAATCGTCATCTCACACTTGTTGATATTGATACTAACACTCGTGAAATTTATTTTGAGCTGTAAAGAGCTTCGTCCTTTGCCCATGCCTGTATTTTGAGGTCTGTCTTCCACGAATTCTGGCCGCTTCTGGAGCTTGTTCCTGACTCTGGGAAATTACGTGGACAGGATTCCACCTGCTTACAGTTCGCCTCGTTGTAGGGATATCCTTCCTTCTATTACGCCAGGAATATTCCTCATTTTCTCTCTGCCTGATTACTTCAAAGCTCGTTCCTGTCTGAATAATTTCTCCAAGCTCAACCACCACACACACTCCTGACATTCTACTGGTTCAATTCTCCAGCTCAACTGACGTGCCGTGGATGAAACGCCACTCATCCTCCAGAAATCATCCTTCAACTTTCTTTTCCCAACTGCCAAAATTTCTCTCCTCAATCCTCAGGTCATCTCCTTCATTCACCCCACCATGAGATGCATGGCGGATCACCTGGTCCTTAGCCTCCAATCAAAATTCAGCTTGGGCTGCGGTTTCTCTCCCTAATTTCTGGCCTTCCAAAATTCAGGTATCAGATTTTTAAGTCACCAAATGTTCTTAAACCCAATGTCTCACCTCTTTGGCGCCATGGCGTTTACTGGAACTGCTGTCTCCAATATGTGGAATTCTTCACTCGGTGACAAATATAAATGGTGATTGCCACATCCACTCATTACTCTACTTTGTCTTTTTGGTATGAGGGAGCTCAAATAAAAACTAGCTTAAAGCTCCTCAACCATCATACTTTTTGCCCAATTAATCAAACACAATATCTTTTTCTCTGTAGAACATCAAATAATTGTGAATAATTTTTCATAACATTTTATACAAATAAGAAAACTTAGAATCTCATATTACAAATTTATTATACTATAACTATTTCAATTATAATGTAATTCAATTTCTAATAATTTTAAGAATTTATAATTATTTATTATATTATATTTTAAATGAATGTCTCTGGATGTTTATATATTTCCTAGTGTGCATTTACTAATTCCCATAAAAATATGTGTAGGCTCAAATTCAATCATAAACACTCAAATTGTAATAATTATTTATTGATATTGTATGTGAAAGTGAAATATTTTGTTCCCATTTTTATGTTGTCTCTGCACTTTACCTCTGCATTTGTAGCATAGCAGATTTAAATGCCCCTCTACAAATATGACTTGAAGTAGGATGAAAAGCTCTTGGAATTAAAACAGAAATTTTAATGATGTAAATTGAAAGAAAACAAAATACTGACTATACATATTCAATAATTAATTTTATAATAAAATGTAATGTAACTGTTTGTTACAGTGGGAAGGCATCCCCAGTTTCTCTGTTTTCAATCTGATCCCACGTTAGATTCAACAATGTTTAGCTGTGATCTAATACTGTGACTCCCATACTTTATACCACATGCTTCCCTCTCTTGAGATCTGTGCTGTGTTATGAAAAAGACAGGTGGCTTAACCACCACATCCTTCTTGCTATATGCAGATCAGACAATGCTAAAAATCTGTATGATGATAATATGTTATGTAAAGCCACAAATGAAGCTTTAAGACTATGATCATGTCAATAAAGGGTAAAATTGGTATAAAAGTTTGTGGGGTTTATGAAATAAATTACCATTGCAGTCTCAAATATTTCCGTCAAATCATCTGAACCATAGAACAATGGTGTTTATAACAGCAAGAGTGAATTTTTTTTAACAGCTCATGAACAACATTGCTGTGAACACACCCCTGTGACCATGGACAATTTGAATTTGTCGAAGCAATAAATCTGAACCAGAAAAACAGATGGTGGAATAGCATAATTACTGAAGAAATTGAAATCAAGATGTTGTGTAATTTACTGGTTCATCAAAATATGTAATTGGTTATGTTATATACCTATTCAAGAATTATTTCAGTTTTGAAATTTGTTGAAAATGGTATAATAGCATTGCAGAGGTGTTTTATCAAATATTCCATTTTATCAGTAAGGAAATTAAATAAGGCCAGCTAAAAATTAACAAAGAGAACATAACGTAAATAGCACTTGTAAACACGTATTGGATTATTTGTTGGCTTTTGTTTACCATTCTTCGTTCTCCTTACTCAGAGAATATTTAATTGATAAAGATGTTGTGCCTAATAACAGGGTCACTATTAAATCTATTTATGAGGAATGGGTATGATTAATATGTTACTAAAATCTTAACAGATGCTCCTAATTCTTCCATCCCTCTTCTCAATAGACTGAAAATGTTCGGTTGGTCGTACTCGATGTGGTGGCGGAGTCAGTAAGACGCACGCCACTGCTCAAGTGGCTGTTACACTGCTGATTTTGTGTACCCAAGTTCGAGTCCTGGCCAGATCGAATTTTTTTAGTCTTTCTTCCTTTCCCTTCTACGCTTAACATATCTATTTTCTTGTGCATGATTCCATGCCGTACATATGATTCAAAGAGCGAATTTCCTGCATTTCTCCCAAGTATTTCTATCTTTCTTTCTATCCAATGTGTGACTTCGTCACTTATCCAATATATATATATATATATATATATCCTTTACAGTATTTTGTAGACAATATTAGAAAATTTTGGAAAATATTTCATAGATAAATGTATTATAATTAATTTATAAAGACAAATTCTTATTTCTTGGTACAATTAAAAACATTTTCAAAAGGGGTTTATGTTAATGTAGAAGCTCAAAGAAACGTTATCCCTTGATTTCTCAAAAGTATTATTTAGATTTACTGCCTTTCATCTTTGGACGACAGAATTGGTGCTCCCATTCTTCACTGCTCAGTTTTTGGTTCATAGGATACAAAGAAGGAATGTAATTTCTCTACAGAAACTTGTTTCAATTATACTTTGTTTATTTACAGGCTGAAATTGAGCGATTGAGAAAAGAGGGATCAAGATTAGTTGAAGAAGAAATAAATTATGTTCAAAGTGTTATTGAAGAAGAAAGGAAAGCTAAGCTTACAAGATTGGATCTACCTGATAATAATGCCAAACGGTTAAAAATTAAATGGAATGCAAATAAAGATGATGACTCAAATGGTGGTTATAATTATAATAGCTTACACAATATGTTATCAAAGGTAATATTATCAATTGCAATAAATTTTGAAAACCTATGTTAAAAACACTCAAGGAAATATATAATCTCTTAAATTGGTGTGTTTCTCTCAACTTTGTTGTTTCTGATTTATAATTCACTGCAGCTATTTATTGTTTTTATTTTAACGATGCCTAAACATATGCAAAAATTCACAATTAACTATATTTATTCTCCAAAATTATGTATAACCTGAATTTGCATCACCATGAACATTTCATTTTCTATAATAAATAACACACTAATAAAACTGATTTTAAACTCAGAGACAGTATTATACAATTAAAATACATTTTCAAAGAATGATCTATAAAATCTAAACATTTAAAAAAAACTACAGCAGAACCCATTTTTAATGAATCTCATTGTTTTTACTTACATCTTGAGGGTATTTCTTAAATGGGAGTTTGCATAAAATAAAGATGAAAAGTTTTCTAAGGTTAAGCTAGTTTACAGACTGATTTAAGTTAAAACTTCTTAGTTTCATTCCTCCTTCCTGCGTGACACAACAGCCCTGTGTGAGCCTTGGCCTCCGTCACAATTCACCTCCATGCATCTCTGTCCCTGATCTTTTCTCTCCATTCTTTCACTTTCATAATCTTAAGTTCCTCTAATACATCCTCCATCCATCTAATTCTTTGTCTTCCTTGTCTAGCTTTGAATACTTTTGACGGTGTTCTATTTGTATTCACATGATTTAGATGGCCCATCCATTGCAGCCTTAAAGATGTCATGTATCATATCTTTTTACTTTATGATTTAGTTAATTTCTTCATTATATTGAATTCTCCATGTTTCATAATGAGTCTGCATATTCTTATTATCTTGCATTTAAATTTCCTTAAAGCATCTTGACCTTTTTTGTCAATGTCCAGGAGCCCCATATGTTTGTTATGTCTGGTCTTATTAGTGTTTTATATATCTGTATTTTATCTTTCCTAAGTAATTTTTTGCTTTCTAACAGTTTTGAGTTTGCAAAATATAATTTATTTCCTGCTTGAATTCTGTTTCTTATTGTGATACTCATTGTCTTTAATGTTTCCCAGATATCTAAATTTTGCTACTCCCTCAAATTTTTTTCTCCAATTTGCAGATCCTGTAATGTTTGTTTCCTTTTGAAGCAGATCATATATTTTGTTTTCCCTATATTAACATAAAGCCCCATTCTTTCTGCATTTTTCTTTAATTATTCATATACTTTTATTATTCTTTGTTTAGATCTAGCTGCAATTGTGATGTCCGTATGTGCACATATCTTGCTCATCTTATTGAAAATGGCACCTCTTTGGTCCAAGTCCTTTATTGCATTGTGTAGAACCAATATACCAGTGTGGTAGACAGCCCATCTCCCTGCTTCACCCCTTTATTTAAGTGAAAGCTATCACTAAGTCTTATCAATTTAAACTTTTGCCTTAGTGTTTGTGATAGTTATCAATATCAAATGGACTAATTTCTGTGGGAATACCATTATATGCATGGCTTTATATACTTCTGTCCTATTAATACTGTCAAACGCTTGTTGAAAATCTATTAACAGTGTATGTATATCTAGTTAAAATTTGTAATGTTTTTTCAGTATTTGTCTCATAGTGAACAACTGGTCATTAGTTCCCTTATTCAGCTGTAATCCACAATAATATTTGCCCATTATTGTCTCATTTATCTTTTTTAGACTTCCATTAATTATTGTTGATAGTATTTTATAGACTACGTTCAATAGTGTTACGCCTGTATAATTGCTACAGTCTAGTTTATTCAGGTATTCAATTTTTCCGACATTTCCTCCTTTTCCTATATCATTTTTATTACTTTATGTAGTGCTTCATTTATTGGCTCTCCACCATACTTGAACATTTCCGCGATTATGTTATCCTCCCCTGGTGCCTTATTCTTCTTCAATCTCCATGATTTCTCTTAGTGTTGGAGTTCCTCTACTTTAGCCATTCTTCATATATCGCATTCATATCATTTAGTAGCTTCCTGAAATATTCTTCCCATCTGCTTACTACCTTCCTTTTTTCTCTTATAAATTATTAATTTCTGCTGCTGCATCCATTAACCCTAGGTTGGAATCCTTTTCCATCTTGTCTATTGCCTTATAAAATTTTCTACTTTACTCAGTATTTCTATTTCTTCCATTTGCTTTTTCAGCCATTCTCTTTTCTTGTATATTATTATTTCCCTTCTCAATTTATTATGGTATACTTCTCACCATTTGTTCCTGGTTTCCCTTCATATTATCCCTTCTCTAGCTTTATTTTTCTCCTGTAGAATGTAGACACATTCCTCATCAAACCAGTCTGCATTTCTCATCCTTTTCCTCTCTCCAATCACTTCCTTAGCCACTTCCAATACTAGTCCTTCTAGGGCCACCCATTCTTCTTCCACCTTGTCACACTTTCTATTGTTTCTCTCTCCTAATCTATCTTTCATTGTCTTGATATTTTCTTACTTCATTAGTGTTTTTCCATAGTTTATCCACGTCCCATAGTATCTTCTTCATCTTTGGCATTTTTTGTATGCTGGCTATCCTTTCTCTTACTTTCATTCTTATCAAGTTGTGGTCTGAGTCGCAGTTAGGACCTCTGCAACTCCTTACATCTATCACGGATGAGTAGTGTGACATTGTCACCAAAATGTGGTAAATTAGGTTCACCTTTGTTCTGCCAGGTAATATCCAGGTGTCTATGTGGATTTTTTTAAATGTGGGAATACAGTGTTCTTAATAAACATTCTATTTCTAGTTGCAAGTATATCAGTAAATCACCATTGTTATTATCAGTATCATGTAGAGTGAATGGACCAGCCACTTCTCATTGTGCTTGATTATTTCCAATTTGGGCATTGAAATCACATAAAATAATTATCATATCATGTCTACTTGTGCTATACATACTTACTCTAATTTCTCATAGAAATTTTCCTTTTCTATCTATTTTTTCCCTTCAGTTGGTGCATGCACTGATATTGCTTCTAAATTTTCCTCCAAGTTTAATCTTACATTTTCTATCATTAATGGTTTTGTATTCCATCACAGCATTCCTCATTTTCCTGGATGTCATGAATCCAGTTCCAAATTGTCCTGTTCTCTCTTTGGGTACACCATAGGGAGGATGGGGGTTTGTTAAGAGTGTATAATTTTGCAAACAAATCAATTTATTGAAGTAGTTCATTAAATCTGTCCCTTTGTGACTATTTCCTCTGAGAAATTTTTTTGCCACTTAAACTATACATTTCTGATGGGAGAAGATTTAAAAATACCCCTTTTTATGTTTCTTCCGTTTGCTTGATTTTAAAACAAATATAAAGTTTGTAACGTGTTTTTGTAGCATTTCTAATATTTAATTGATAAAGATGTTGTGCCTAATAACAGGGTCACTACTAAAGCTATTTATGAGGAATGGGTATGATTAATATTTTACTAAAAGCTTCTGGTATTCTTCCTGTTTTGTCGATTTTGCAAACTGTCCTGAAAATGAATGATATTGCTTCTTCGCCTTTTGATCTTATCAACTCCACTGTAGTGTTATAATTTCCTGGCGCTTTAGAATTGCTGAGATCTGTCAACGCCCTATAAAATTCCGACCTTAAAATATTGTCCCCAAACTCTTCATAATTACCCTCTTCTTCTATTACTGATCTAGATTTCCACCATGATACAGCACTTACAGATATTCCTTCCATCTTTCTGCATTTTCTTCTTCATCCAGAACTAGTTTCCCATCTGCTCTCTTGATGTTCTTGTTAATAATTTTCCTCTCTCCAAATGTTCCTTTGATTTAAGCTGTGTTTATTTTCCCTTTCACCATAAAGTCTTCAACCACTTTGCATTTCTCTTGGAGCCAAGCCTCTTTGGCTGCATTGCACTTCCTATATATCTCATTCTTCAAGCATCTGCAGTTCTCTTTACCATTTTTATATTTACGCCTTTCATCAATCATTTTGAGTTTTATCCATGCCCATTTCTCTTCTATGAGTCATCGGCTAGCCGATCACTGGAAATGTCTTCCTAACTTTCTGATGAAGGGGGTGGTGCTCTAAACCTCACAAGGTGTCTACCATCTATGAACCTCAGGTAAGTCATCTTCTTTCTATCTCTCTGTCCTTTCCCCATTAATTGTTTTAAACATGACAATGTCATTTCCTATCTCATATATATATTATATATATAATATTAATATATATATATATATATATAATTGGATAGAAATATTTGGGAGAAAGGCAGGAAATTCGCTCTTTAAATCATATGTACGGCATGGAATCATGCACAAGGAAATACATATGTCAAGCGTAGAAGAGAATGGAAGAAGGAAGAAAGACTGAAAAAATTCGATGTGGCCAGGACTCGAACCTGGGTGCACGAAACAACAGTGCATCACCCCTAGAGCCGGGGCGTGCGTCTATCCACTCCGCCACCACATCGAGTACGACCAACCGAGCATTTTCAGTCTATATATCTTAGGTTTTCAAGTTAGGATGGATAGAGAAGAGGGATGTAAGAATTAGGACCTTCTTTTGAATACTGCCGTTGTGAATGCATTACATATGTTCCAAAATATAACGGGGAGAAAGGTCAGTTACAATATTCCGGAAACAACTGGTAGATGCTCTCACATGACATTCACACAAGGAAGCGCCAATTAGGGCTGATACAAGTAGACATACATGCAAATTTCAAAAAATAGAAGAAACACGCATAAAGTTTGGAAATACTGTGCTGAATGTTATAGCACAAACACAAAAACGCTCGCACGCAAGTTAGCGAGGAATCTCACGAAACAAGTTGTTATGTACTGTGATACGTGCAAATCTCAGCCACATCTTTGCTTAAAATGTTTTAATGAACTTCACTAAATTTTTTAATTGTCATTAACAATTTAATTTATATAATATAATAATTTCTCGACCAAATGAGAAGTTCGCTGTCAGTCCCTAGGGACTGACGTAGCACTCATCGTGTTAATGTCCCAATGTTGGTGACACCATCCAAGCATAACGAGTAGCACAAAGAACACTTTTACAAAACAAAATCAATAACTGGAGAAAATGTTTCATCATAATCAGTTCTTTCTCTTTGTTTATGACCTTGTCCCACTAAGCTAGCTATAAAACGTTTGATTGACCCTTGATTCTTTTTAAGAGAATAGATCCAATGATTTGTCAAAATCTTCTGGTTTGGAGAACATGAAACTTTCTCCCAAACTTCACGTCTATTTCTTCCTTCATGGCTGGCTGCCAACTGTAAGAAAAATCTTATACCATAGGCTCTTTGTAACTGTCAGTACTTCACAAGTGAAGCAAATTAGATGTCAGCTTACTTTCCATACTGGCTTCAAAATCGGAAATTTGAATACTACTCAATGTTGCAAAATTATTCTTTGCAGAAAATTTAAATTGCCCAGCATTATGAGTATAAACATTTTCTGTGCAATAAGTCCTCATTTCTGCCTTGAATTTTCATCTCTTTCCATTGTAAGGTGAACCAAATATCAGTTCTTGATACACCCTTCATCCAAGAACTAATTATTCTGTGACTAATATTTAAATCACCCGTTCAAATCTGAACTGTCTGATACAATTGGTGTTTGCGAAGCCTGTTAAACGTCGAGTACCCTGTTATTGAAACAGGAAAACCTACTGTTTCCAGTTGAACCATCTCTGAATGAATTTGTCCATATTGTGGTATTAATTTCACTGCACATAAAAGCGCATTCACTTTACAATGCTGCAACTCTACAACAGGATCAAATACATGATAACCACATATATGGTTGGTGTAACCTAGAAATATTCCAAGTTAGTTCGATATCTTTGTGGAATGTGGAAAGTATTGTACCACCGAAATTTACATAAATAGTTTCTTATAGTGTGTCGTGTTCAATTTCACTGGAATGTAGCAATCTATTCCTTATGTGACTAAATGTCAATACTTCCACCCAGAAACTGTTTTAGTTTTGACAAAAATGGTAAAGTTCTAGCCACTGAATTCATCACCGGCGAATATATATTTGTCACCTGATGAATTATAACCATGGATCTATAAAATGACTCTAATTCAATTAAACAAAACTCCATAGGAATATCTGAATGTACAACTAACACTTTCACACCTAATTGACTTTCCGATATGATAATGTCTCTGAACCATTTGACTTGCACTTGAGCAGGTAAAATGATACAAACTGTGAATAATCATCTGTGGTTGTAAGGTTATAAAGAGCTTGTAAATTATGGGGGAATATTAATTAATGAATTTAATAATTGGGTTTAAATATATACATTTATTAATTGTAAACACAATAATTTTAATATGGGTAGTGTGTGTATGTATTATGTACAAAAATAATTAATTAAAATGGGTTTGTATTAAAGATCTAAGGGTAATGATGGTTTGAGTGACCACGTGTAGCAGATCTGTTCGTTGACGAACCTGAGTTGTTTTCATAGGCATCTTGTAATTTCCGTGTTGTGGAACTTGAAGCGGCTGGTCGACATTAGCACGAAGTCGTGAGAAACACCGCGTTTTCCTCTTTCTTCCCTTGTTGTTAAGACCTTTCTTCCCTGCTTCCTGGACTGATCAAAGCATGGTCTCTGCTGCCACCTCACCACCCTCCTTTCGCCACCACCTTGTATCCCCAGCAATCTCTTTCTCCACCACTCTCCTTCAATATCCTCTCGTCATCACCTGCCAAAAATCTCCCTCCACTCTCCTTCAATATCCTCTCACCATCACCTTGCAAAAATCTGTCGAAAATTGTCTCCGCCAGCTGCTTTGAAACCTTGTCCCCACATATTCGACACCTATCACTAAGGTGGCAGGGATGGATATTCTCCAATCATATCCCTTGTTTCATTTGGGGAACACACGCCACCTGGTCACCAAATTCCTAGGCAGATTAAGACAGGTGTCGCCTACTTTCTCTCTCTCTTTCCTATCCTTATTAATTTTTTACATAACCTTTACAGAAAGCAGGCAGCTGTAATTAATAAAGCAGAAATCAAGAAAACAGTGAGACATGTCCATGCTGTTTAACTTAAAATGTGGATGTAGTAGTTGCGGATAGGAAAAGAATAGAAGCCTTCAAATGTGGTGCTATAGGGGAAGATGGGTGGATAGAATCAGTAATGAGGAAGTTCTAAGCAGAATAGGGGACGAGCGAACAATATAGAGGACGTTCACCAAGAGAAGGGATAGATTAATGGGCCACTTTTTAAGACATGAGGCTCTTGTAAAATTAGCATTAGAAGGAAGTGGGTGGAGTAAGAACAGGATAGGGAGGTATTGGATGGAATATGCTAAGCAGATTAGGAAGATGTGCTAGTTATGAGGAAATGAAAAGGCTTGCACAAGATAACTAGCATAAAGGGTTGTATCAGACCAGTCTTAGGGCCGAGTACACAACACAACAACACACACACACATTTTTTAATTCATTAATTAATGTGATTAGTTGGAACCTATATTTACTGCTTCTGATTTCAACAATACATATACAGCTTTTTTCATTCATCAGAAAAAAATTTGCAACGTCGAAGTGAATTTTTATTTTCATTATATCAATTTGACAAATATAATATTGCTTTTTTTAATATTATTTCATTTTGTATAATAATAACCTCAATTGTTTTTCAGTATGGCAATATTATTGTATTGATTATTTCACCAAAGAGAAAAGGCTCAGCTCTTGTTGAATTTGAAACAGTTCATTCTGCTGTATGTATGATCAATTTTTATTATATCCTATAATGCCAATTTTACTTTATCTTACAATGCCAATTTTTAAATATATTTTATCCTTAAAGTTTACAGCACAACAAATGGAAACAGGGCTTGAAAGGAATCCATGCACTATAACATGGTTAGATACATGCTATACAAGAAACCATTCCAAACAGGAGCCAAAATTTTCAGATTCAAGTTGTGAAACAAAAGAAAAATCATTGGTAAGTGAAGCCAAACCTAATAAGATAACTTGTTCAAGGAGTTACTCATTCTCATCTGTTGTTGTGGTATGTGTAACCTGAAGTTAAGTAGTACCATTTCTTCTATGTGTTGGGTGTTATAGGTCTGTCTTCCTTATTGATAGAGTAATATAGTGTCTTGAGTCATTTGATATTAGAATAAAGAGAATATTAGAGGAGGATCGAACAAGATAATTAATATATTTAATTTAACCATTTAGTATTGCAAAACATCTACCATATTAATAAATGATTCTAATTTATCAACTGTTTATTAAAACAATAATAGCAACATTTAAAATTCAGCAAGAGTGGAACCTTTTTCAATTAGCAAACAAAACTGTTTTAAAATTATGTTAAAATTGCCATTTGGTGAGTGATTTACAATTTGGAATTCAGTTAGAGCACAACAAATTCAAGTAATATCTATGACAGAAAATTTGTATGGTTAGAACAGAAGTAAGAACTTAAAAATTATCCTTTAATGTAAACAATACTGATCCTATATCAGTATTTCTAAAAAATCACCCACAAAAATATTTAGACAGCTAGACCACCACGCAGAAATGAAAATATTTAGCAAGGAATTTCACAAAAGTAGTTAACAAAACAACAACAATTCTGCACTTGACCATCTATAAGCTAAGTCACACTCCCTCATATTTGAGGGCCAAATACATTAAAGTAACAGACAATGACGTAACCAATAAACAGACAAAATTAGGTTCAATTTATGGAGAGAAAATAGAGAGACCTGTATTCACCACTCAGGATGGTATGACTTGTGCTGACCAGCCTCAGTGCAAATTCAGTCTACTCAAAGTGCAACAAAAGTATCCTGTTTTCATCAAAGCTCCTTACCTCACAGTCTAGCCCTTATAGGCTTACATTTGCTGTTATAATTCAACAGAATCCTACAGAACTCCTAATAAAAAAATATCCCATGTTGTTTCTACTGTCCAGCTTTGCAAACCCACCCTTGACCAATATAAAAAAAACATAGTCGAATTTACCTGGTCTACCAAAGCAAACTCCAGTTATCCTGTAGTGCAATCCTGCAATCCAACCTAAATATAAGAAGCATATTTACCACAATACTCACAGTCAGCCAAAATGTTCCTTCAGATACCCTCATAGCTTCTGTCATATCCTCGAGCTCAATTTGACCCTACCAGCACAGTCTCTTAACTAACCCAGGAAAAGTTACCATATATGGCCTACTTTTCAGTCACAAAATAAATGAAAATGTTTCCTGCCTCTCTTCCTATAATATTTACCAGATTAACTGCCCTGTTTTCTACATTAGCCAAAAAATATTCCTCTTTCCAAACACATTCCCAACCACTGCAGTACTGATAATTGTCTACAGCGCTATAGTTCCCAATCACTGCTTATGTCTCACACTGACCTCCTTCAAGTCTTACCCCAACTTTCAATTCATTGGATGCTGAGCTCCATCTTTGGAAACTCTCTTTTTAGCCTGGCAACGCCAACTATGTATTGTTATAGCCAGCTGCACTGAATCCCTATATCAAAAAAATAAATTGAATTGGATAGGAAACTGAGACAAAAAACAGTCAATATGCCTTGAAATGAAAAAAGCTTATCAAAAGACCATATGTAATGTTAAGTGCTCTGTACATTTCAAATAATTAAAAGTGAAATTTGATAATAATTAAAACCCATTTCCCTCTTTTTTTTGCAGGAATCTCATAACATGCTTGCTGATAATGATTTCGAAAGTCTTGTACTACACAAAATGAGACAGGCACAAGAAAGGAAAGATGTAGAAAACCTTTTAAAGAAGGGAGACAACGTTGAAGACCAAAATTAATATTATTCTTATTTGTAGTTTTAATAAACTATTTTATTCATTTTGAAGATTTTTATTAAGTACCTCTTTGAAACCAACAGAATAGATTATTGCCTTGTTAACTATTCCAATTAGCCATTCTAATTACGGTGTCCATCTTATTACTTCTAACAATGTTTCAATGTGCCTATCTAGTTTTTCAGATCCTGATGTTTTAATGTCTTCTAAAAACTGTTGCTTATCAAGAAGATATTTTCTTCCCTTGGGTGTTTCTGCAATATTTGTTAGAACTTTAACACGGTTATTTTGAAGTTCAACATTAGGAAACATTGCTGCAAGCTTTAAAAGCTGGTCTGTCACTCCGAGTTCAGCAAGCTGCAACTTTGGAGGTGTAGGTACAGCAACAAAAGAAAGACAAGCGGCTGCATTATTCTGCACATCAATGGAAACATGGAAAATTTTTTCCACAAGGTCTAGTAACAATTCCCTTCCTGCAGCTTGATGTAGACCTAATGGATGCGATAACAAATGTGCCAAATAAGCAAGAACATTGCTTTGTAATTCATTATTATTTGGATAGTTAATAAGTTTAATAAGAATGTCCATGCCTCCGAGTTCTAATGTTTCCCTGTTGAAAGCTCTAGGAGAGAGTTTGCCTTGTCAGTAACTATCTTTTCCCTGTCAACTATGCTAGTTTGGCATGTAAGAGTGATCAGGATAAGATAAGAATGTCCAGTGTAGGTCAAACAGGATGAGACTGGTCCCTTAATGGCACTCTGCCAAGCACTTTCCACTGATGAATAACATCCAGGGTGATTCCTCTACCAATCTATCGAATGTTCAGCTATCGTTTTTTTTTATTTATTAAGTAAACTCAAAATACCAAGGTGGCCATAACAGAAACATGGCTATAACACAGGCATCCAACTTATTATTACTTTGGCGAATAATTACCGAATTAGGTACACACTTGCGTCACGTCACGTACTTTCACGTGTTCAAATGTTGTCTTGCGTATCAAATGAGAAAAATACATAAATTTGATTAAATTAAAAATGTAACAATCCGACTTATTATCTCAATTGGGACAATTTATCATTATTTAATCGCGCTATATAAGTTGCCAATACATGGGTGTAAATATATTCTGTATTAAGTATCATAATTAGATACTGTTTGATGGGAAGCATTAATTATATGTCTAGATTTATACCTAATCTAGTGACCAAGGCCAAGCCACTGAACGACTTGTTAAGCCCGAAGAATCAGTTTCATTGGGGGCTAGATCAAGAACAGTCATTCAGAGAAATTAAAGAGGAGTCCAGCACTTGCATGGTTCTATCCGAATAAAGAAACAACCATTACATCAGTCACATCGTCATATACTATTGGAGCCATGCTTAAATAAAAAGACGAACATGGAGGTTACAGACCGATGGCCTATGCATCGAAATCATTAAATAAAGCACAGCAGAATTGGGCTCAGATAGAGAAGGAAGGATATGCTCTTGTTTGGGCTTGTGAACGGTTTAGACACTATCAGCGGGATAGAGGTACATTAGAAACAGATCATAAGCCACTAGTACCAATTTTCAGTTCAAAGCCAGTAGATGAATTAACTCCTTAGGTGCAAAGATTTCGCTTGAGACTTTACGTGTTATCAATATACAATTCGTTACATCCCAGGAAAAGAATTGGGCATAGCTGATGTCTTATCACGAAGACCTCTTAGCGTCGTGAGTGGTGATAATGAATTCAAAGAGCAGATTGAGGCCTATGTTAGAGCTGTTGTACAGAATATTCCTGCAACTGATGACCATTTGAATCAGATTATTGCAGCTCAACACAAAGATCCAATTTTTTATTAGATCATCAAATTTTAGTAAAGAAGGTTGGCCAGGGAAGAAATAATTGGCCATTACTGGCAACACCGTGCAGATATCTCTGTAACAGGAGGTATACTTATGAAAAATATAAGAATTATTATTTCCCAGGTGTTAAGAGAAAATGTTAGCTAAGTTGCACAAAGGCCATTTAGGGATTGTTAAATGTTGAGCTAGAGCATGAGATTCTATGTGGTGGCCAGGTTTATCAACGAAAATTGAAAAGCTTATTAAAAATTGTCAAATGTGCCTACAAGAAGCAACTAATAGGCATGAGCCTTTGATGCCATCAGAATTTCCTGATTGTCCATGGTAAAAAGTTGCAATGGATCTATTTAAACTAGAAGGATGCTGGCTCTTCAATTCACTGATTATTTCTCTCGTTATCCAGAGTACATGGCATTACAAAGCTTGCGAGAATGCCAGATAATTAATCATCTCCAATCTGTTTTTGCTAGACATGGGACGCCAGAGAGAGTTCGTAGTGATTATAGGATGAATTTTAGTCCAGTATTAACCTCAGCATTTTGCCAGGGAATGGGGATTCAAGCATGTGACATCTAGTCCACATTTTCCCCAATGCAATGGATTTGTTGAGACTGCAGTAAAGGTTATGAAAACGCACTTTGAAGAAGGCCAGTGATGCATATCGGGCACTACAGAGCTATCGTGCAACGCCATTAGCCAATGGATTCTCTCTTGCTAAACTTTTGATGGGAAGGAGAATTCGCACATCAGTTCCAGTAAGCAGTTCCAAGTTAAACCCTCAAGTTCCAACTCGGGAAGTTCTTCATGAAAGAGAAAGGAAGAGGATTGGGTTACAAAAGCAGTATTGTTAACATCACCATGGAGCAAGACAGCTACGAGAGCTTGAAGCTGGTGAAGAGGTTTGGGTTGTGAACAAAAGAGTCACAGGTACAGTTCTCTGAAAGGACTTCACTCCTGGTTGACTGGATTTGCAGCAAACGCTTACGTTTTTGACATTTGACTTTAGCTGCTGGACATTCAGATTTGGGATGTTTATGCTTCCCACAATTCCAACAGTTAATCCCATAATTTTGATTACTCTGTTGGGAATTCCATTTATAATTGTTCTCACCGAATGATTTCGGTCTCAAACTGTACCGACCTGGCGGTTTCTTTGGCCCTGATTAATTTTATCGACCTTCACTTCTAGTTCGTTCATCTGGCCCCACAGCAATTGTTGCTATTCATGCACCTGTGCTGATTGTTTCGCCAAGGCCATTGCTTTGTCAAGCGTTAAATTGTTAATTAAATGGTAACCATTTTGACAAATCTTTATCCCGGATTCCCACTACCACTCGGCCACATATTACCTCCTATTTCAGAGTACCAAATGCTCAGATGAAGATTAGCCACAAATTCTTTGATAGTTTCTCTCTTTCTCTGTGTTCGTTGATTAAAGGCGGCTCGCTCATATGTCCGATTTCGTTTAACGGTGAATTGTTTATCAAAAGTGGCGATTACTTTGTCAGAGTCGTTTAGTTCTTCAGTTGATAATGCTAAGGTGCTAAGTAAATCATCTGCTTCTGGACTCATAACGTAAATTAGCTCTTCTCCTGTTTCTTTATGTAATTTGGATGCTAGCCGGAATTGGTGAAATCTTTTCTTTAATTGTTCCTACTCTTGAGCTTTAGAAAAATTGAATGGTTCAGGTGCACTAACACTTCTCTGCATCGTGTTTTTCCTTTAAGTATTGTCTTCGTTTTACGATGTACAAGTGCTGATATACTCGCAGATAAAATGCTTCAGATCACGTTAGATGATTAATAAAATGAGTTCACACAGTTAAAAATAGATTTACCACTCCCACCATGTTTTATTAACTGTTTATTAGCAGGAGATGATGAATTCATGTTTTTGCAAAAATCCAATATGGAGTAACTAACTGCTTACAACTTCTAATGACCTCTATGAACTATATTACATAACTACTCACATGTGTATATTGTAATATACTTTTTTGTGTATAAAAACATTTATTAATTTAAAGTACAAATATGATCAATTTTAATATTTTTGTTTATTAATTTAAGTGAAGACACAGGCTTAATCTCAGGGGATTTTGGGTCTCTCAAGAGATGGAGTATGCATTAGCTGAAAATAGAAAGAAAAATCATTGAATGTTATTTATCCAGAGCAATGAGCAAGTTTCACAATTTTTTTTATCGCTTACCCACAATTACTGGGGCAACAAACATCCACCTCTTGAATGTTTGTGCGTCTCTCTGGCGTCTTGCAGGATTTGATCACGTCCGTCCACTCGTCTGCCTTCTGCGGGGTCGAGCCACGTCCTCTCCTCTCCTTGTTTCACTTCTGCCCTCTGCTCCACTCGCCCGCCTTCTGCCCTCTGGATATCTGCTCTCTGGATGTCTGCTGTCTGGTTATCTGCTCTCTGGTTATCTGCTCTCTGGTTCACTCGCCTGCCTTCTGCCCTCTGCTCCACTCGCGTGCCTTCCGGGGTCTCTTCTCGAGCCACCCATCGGCTTCCCTTTTAAATCTTCCGACAGGAATTCCCCTATTTCTCAACATTTCGGGGTTCCCCGCCCTCATTTTTCCCGCGGGGGTTCACCATCGTCATTTTTTATACACGCTCGGCGGGCCTCCCCCGCGGGGAACCACCATCTTTCGGCCAACTAGCCATTGTTGTTGGCCGAACTGCGCCTCATAACGCCACAACCTTACAAAATTCGCCTTTTTATCACATTGCCCCCGATCAATTTTAATAAAATTTTTGAGAAATTTATCTCCATATTTTATCTTTAACCCCCTTGCTCATTCTTTATAATCATTTTTGTGCTCGGAGAAATTACAAATTAATCAAATTGATTGAGCACCCTTTTCAACTTAATTTTAAAATAATCTTTCCTATTGATTTATACTTAAAATTGAATAGAATTACAAGTTAACACGTGGCTTACATAAACTTACACATGTTTGCCTGGTGCCCCCTCATTGATAAAATGAAATCCCGTTATGAATTATTAATTATTTAATTTTACCCGCTCACAGGAACGAAACGTTCAGTTTGCCAGGATGGAGAAACTTGGCATCACAGTTCAGTATTCACATGCCATCAAATATGTTTACAACAACATTATATGGCTGAACTGCCTCTAACATCATCCCTCAAACAAAAACAATCCTCAATGCGGCTCCATGTTTTCCTTCCTGTGACATTTATCAAACCCCACATGTAAAATTTTCAGAATCTAAATTTTTATTCCTAAATAATACTGCTACTTATCCAACACTAAAACTAAAATAGCTTGATAGCCCCCATACCATATTTAATTACCCAGCAATACAATCAATCAAAATAAACAAACTCCTGATAGAACAGAATTAATAAAAAAACAGATAACACCCTATTTGTGCACAATAGTTTCTCATTCCATGACTTCCCAACAAATAAGTCTTCAATTTCTACCCAGTAAACTATTCCTATCTCCCCATTAACTCAAATCCTGCCTCTTTATCATAATAATCGTTGAGTCACCACTTTGCTCATAAAATTCCTTCAAGATTCTCCCATATTCTTTCTCTATCAGCTCTGAAAATTCTCAATCTTTAAAATCCAAGGTACCAGCTGGTCTATTTTAGTGACACATTCTCATCTAACTTTTTTATTTAACGACAATTTTACTATACTGTTGTGATCTCCTTTCTATCTGGGCTAATCATCAAATAAATTAATCTCGTGGACTTATTTATGCCACCCCCAATACGACGACTTCACATACTATTCCATACTTATAATTCGACGAATCCTTCACTTCACTTTAATATACGACGCTTTCAACTTATTATACTTCCTTATAATACGACGACTGATTCATTTAATCCCTTACATCCTCCAATAACACTATGAGGTCCCACTACTATTTTCAACCAAATTCCAGTACCATAAATCGAAACACCTTCCAAATCACAGCTGACATTTCCCAATTTTACTTCAAACCACATTCCTTTCATAAGCTCACATTAATTCAACTCTAATTTCTTCCAAACAGACAGAATTCTCATTATTTCTCCCCTCAATAAAATCCACATCAATAATCTACTTTCCACAGCCCAACAACCACATAAACCCCCAAAATCAAAAAAAAATACTCTTTGTGCAGAAACAACATGACAGAACAAGACAATACCAAAATAGCTGATTCCCAAAATTAACCTAAAATCCTGTCACACTATCACAAATCATCCCCAAAATCTATTACAATATAAAATATCACCTAACTAGAAGATAGCATAGAGGATGGATAGAAGAGATAAAGCATCAGAAATGGGAGAAAATGCTTTATAGCTGGAGTCTCCATAATCGCTAATTATGAAATCATTAAAGAGTAATAATTCTCCTAGAGTTTCTCTACTCTAATCTAACATGTCACTTGATATGGCAATAGACCCCTGCCATCATCACAATTTTCATGTACCCCAAATATTCCCATGCTATTATTTTCTTCTAACAACAACAATGGTTGCCCATATTCTTTATGCGACCTAAAATCCCATTGACATATAAACAAAATTTTCCCAAACCATTTAATTACTTCACCAATTGAATGAATCCTCAATCCTTTAATTGACCAGGTCACTACATAATTTATACTATTTATCATTGTTGCCATACATTTTCCATACTCCATAGTGAAATGATCCTGCGTTCTCCCTCTACACTGCTTTCCCAAAATTCCCTCATACATTT
The DNA here is from genome assembly GCA_034510155.1 of Eucriotettix oculatus. Taxonomy (NCBI): domain Eukaryota; kingdom Metazoa; phylum Arthropoda; class Insecta; order Orthoptera; family Tetrigidae; genus Eucriotettix; species Eucriotettix oculatus. Next base: position 62,448 of record JAEMUL010000008.1, read on the forward strand.
CATCTGCATATAGATCGAACCTATTCTGTTTAAATTTAATAAATTTTATATCTATTCTTACACTAATATGACCCAAACTTTGTCTTTTTCCCCTATTCCCCCGTAGAGCTTCCCCTTTTAATCCTGCTAAGTTCAGCATTTTCTTCTTCAAATTGTAACTATACAACTTTCCTGTCTCTAACACTTCAGCTATCACTGTTTTCAGCTGTTTCCTAACATTTCCCTGCATATCATTATCAATAGCCACAGAATTCTCTTCTCTCTCAATTATTTTCCCTGACTGTTCAAGAACCATTTCCCTTTGACTATTATCAACAACTAAATTACATATTACTTCTACCTTATCTATTTCTTCTACTTGCACATTAAAATCAATATGTTTATCATCACATATTTTCTCAGATACCTCGTTCTGAATAATTTTTTCCTCTACCACTGCCCCTATCTCCTCCACATTCTTATTTACTTCCCCTGTAAATTCTACACTAAACTTCTCAGTCATTTCCCCCATATTTCCCTTCCATTCTGCCATACTCTTATCCATTTTTTCTATCAACCTACGATTTTCTAACTTCATCTCATCCAATTTCTTCTTATTTTCTAATTTTATTTCAGCTAAACTTCTATTATTTTCTAATTTCATCTCATCCATTTTTTTATCAAAAAATTTCATCAGCATCTCAATATCCAAACGAGTACTGTCGCTTCTTTGCTTATCACTCCTTTCCCCTACGGCATTCGTAATATCCCTATTGCTGACTTCTACATTTTCTGTCACTTATTCTTCCCCTTTATCACTTTCATCAAACATTTCGTTTAAACCGATCACTTCCTCGGATTCCAACTTCTCAATCTGTGCACACTGAAATTCTGGTTCCAGTGAATTTTCCATATTAATCACACGTTTTTTACTTCTAAGAAGCATATATCAAACAAAAGAAAACCCCAAAATATTAATTTAAAAAAAGTGTATTAATTTTTGTAAGCACAAGATTGCGTACTTGTGGAAATTGCACAGTAAAAATTGCAAAACACAGAATTTAAATTTTACCCGAGAGGAACACGAAAGAAAGCAAAACAAAAAACTATAACTCTAAATTTTGGAAAGATTACCTTTTACAAAATTAGCTTCTGCAGTACTTCACCCTTGAGAGAGATCGTAAGCTCACACAGTTGGGCGCCAAAATGTAATATACTTTTTTGTGTATAAAAACATTTATTAATTTAAAGTACAAATATGATCAATTTTAATATTTTTGTTTATTAATTTAAGTGAAGACACAGGCTTAATCTCAGGGGATTTTGGGTCTCTCAAGAGATGGAGTATGCATTAGCTGAAAATAGAAAGAAAAATCATTGAATGTTATTTATCCAGAGCAATGAGCAAGTTTCACAATTTTTTTTATCGCTTACCCACAATTACTGGGGCAACAAACATCCACCTCATGAATGTTTGTGCGTCTCTCTGGCGTCTTGCAGGATTTGATCACGTCCACTCGTCTGCCTTCTGCGGGGTCGAGCCACGTCCTCTCCTCTCCTTGTTTCACTTCTGCCCTCTGCTCCACTCGCCCGCCTTCTGCCCTCTGGATATCTGCTGTCTGGTTATCTGCTCTCTGGTTCACTCGCCTGCTTTCTGCCCTCTGCTCCACTCGCGTGCCTTCCGGGCTCTCTTCTCGAGCCACCCATCGGCTTCCCTTTTAAACCTTCCGACGGGAATTCCCCTATTTCTCAACATTTCGGGGTTCCCCGCCCTCATTTTTCCCGCGGGGGTTCACCATCGTCATTTTTTATACACGCTCGGCGGGCCTCCCCCGCGGGGAACCACCATCTTTCGGCCGACTAGCCATTGTTGTTGGCCGAACTGCGCCTCATAACGCCACAACCTTACAAAATCCGCCTTTTTATCACATTATATTGTGACATTCTTAGGGAGGGGTAATTAAATGATAAAAATTATTCAAATAAAAAAAAACTATATTGAAATTAAACACAAAATAATTTGGTACCAAGATGTCTCGGGGCGATATTTAGGGCCTCTCAAGAGTGAAGTCGCAGAATCTGAAATAACCAAACAAAACACATGAAATTAATTAATCTGAAACTCTCTTGAACTTATATAACTACAATGAGTAAGCTTTACACATTCTTTTCTTTTATTAATCCAATATAATTTGGCTGCATTTATGATTATTTCACTCCCTGCCAAGTGCTGTCTATTATTGTGTAACAATCTTTTATTTATGCTTACTAAGAAATAAATTTACAAAATATTATCACTTGATAAAATAATTAAAAAAAACCTTGAACATGAAGTCACTTTGAAAAGAAAGTTACAATTTATACACGTCTATGATATTCCAGAAGACAGATTATTTCATACAATATCACTTTTTTTATGCCTCTTTCAATTCAGGCCAGGTTGTATCAGTCCTTTCTCTCGTGTTTGGAACACTCGTTGCATACTAGGAAAGAACAGCAGATTCCCAAACACGTACTCCACACAATAGTGATATACAACCGTTGGTTGTCTAACAGGTTCTTCTTCCGAGTTATTCGAGGCACTACTCCGCACGCCCTTCTCTCTCGGCGCCTAACGCCCGTCAGCCACACAACTTTTCCATTTGCCCTCTGAGCCCGCTTTCTGTAACACAGAGAAGCACATCCACCACTCGACTGTTTCACAAAATTATACGTCCTTGCCCTCTGGGCCTGCTCTCTGTAACACAGAGTGGCACGTCCAACATCTGACTGCTTCATTCACCCTAAAACCTGGTTCCTGCCATCTTGCCAAAACTAGGCCATGTGACCTGGCCGTCCAATCACATTCCAGCTCACTAGTTCCCTCTTCAGTTAAAATATCAAAATTGCTTCGAGAATGTTCTCGAAAGCATTGTGCGCCCGCCCCGTGCACCGTTCAGTCAACAATGATTTCTAGTGTGCCTTGATGCGAGGCTGCACAGCACGACAGAGCTTGTTCGCTACAATGCACTAAGTCGCATAGTAGCCACAATTCACTCCTTACAATACCTCTACCGAACTAATAATACAATTAAATTAACTTTAATATATTAAGCCTTACTCAATTATATAAAATAGTGGAGATCCTTGTTTCACACCACAATATATATTGTAATACTAAATCCTGATACCCCGTTTTTATATTAGAGCAGGACTACTAAAAGAAAATTATTTTCTTTCAATGAATTGAGTTTTTAATTGAATTAGATTAGTGTTTTTAATTTTTTCTAATAATAAAGTGTATGATATTTATTTAGTATTAAAAAATAAAAAAAGCCACTCCGGAATAATACTCCAATATGAGGAATTGTGGACAAAGCAAATTGTTAATGTGAAATGTATTTGTGCTTCAGACAAAGGAATTTTGTTCGGCAATAATAGGGAGATTAACAAAGAAAAAGTCTCGATTGTTAGGTGAATGCAGTGTCCCACGAGACGCGCGTGGTTACGTGACAGTACAAGTAAGAACACGACAGAAAAACTTCACTGACTGGTTGGTTCGGTTATGCGACTTGGGATTTCTAAGAGTCCCGAGGGCTGAAATTTTAGTGGAAGTGCCAGAGCGTATTTGGCGAGGGAGACAGGAGGGTGTTCCTCCCTGTGATAAAATCAGAGCGCGTCCGGCAATTGAGTTCGGAGGGTGTGCAGAGCGTGTGTGCCCTACTGTACTAAGCACAGAGCGCGTCGGACGGCCGAGTAAGGGAGCAGATATGAGCAGAACGCGTCCGCCTATCGAGTAAGAAGAGTCTTCCTCAGTATGTTAAGAGCAGAGCGCATCCTTCTGTTAAATAAGGAAACTGTGCTTCCTGTAATAAGAGCAGACGTTTTCGACAGTGAGATAATAGAATATGCCTCACTGTGTTAAGAGCAGAGCGCATCCGGCAGTCGAGTGAGTGTGCCTCCAAGTGTTATTTGCATAGCGTTTTCGGCGAGTGAGAAAGGAAGGGTTTGCTCCCTGTGTTAATAGCAAAGCGCTACTGGCGGTCGAGTAACGAGGGTGTGCCCCCCCCCCCCCTGTGTTATGAGAAGTGCTTTGAAGGACATAGTGGGCTATAGTCATATTTTTGAGAGCTGAGTGTGGAACAGGCCTATATTTCGGATGTGTGGTGTATATTCAGGGAGAAACGTTCATATTGAGGAAGGTGGCGGGTCGAGCAGAAAATTTAGTTGTTTTTGTGAAAGATAGAAGGCCTCCATCTTGCTAGAGTGCTGATACCTGTAAAGGCGGAATGCCATTGATGCTGCAGGACCATCCTGTATATAGGATAGCAGAAATGCAGTATAGAAGACAGCTCAGACGCATATGTAGAGATGTAAGTTGAAGCACATGTAAAACGTGCTTATTTTTTGTTCCCCTTCTTCCTGAAAAGGATATTACAAAATATATACACATGTGTGTGGTTGTAATATAAGACCATCTTCAATAGAGCAATACAGTATAATTCTTATAAATCAAACAGAATCTGTAAAATATTTTATACTGGCCGTGACCACGATTTCGTTGTCGCTGAAATTTGACAAGTACCTTCGATCTTTCTTGATCAGATTCACTTTGAATAGTAGCACGGCTTCTACCTACTATATTTCAGAATATGATTTATTTTGATTCTGTAGCCGTACCATGATATCTCTCTCTCTCAGCAACAGTAATTTGCTTGGTCTTGCGTCTCATTTAGATGAAAATACCAGCTTGGGTGCGCGTGCGTGGTTTCTCCGAAAATGTATTGAAACCATGTTTCTTCGCGTGTGAAGTGAGGTAAATAGGGATATTCGGAACCACAGGTATTTATAGTGCAAATATGTTTACAGTTGGATTGTACATGTAAGTAAACATAATTAGCGGGTGTCATTAAGAGCAATTTCCTGTTCATTAAGAGCTACACGTATACGTAACTGACATGATTGTTAGTAAACGAACTGTAATAATTGGAAAAACAATTATAGAATCAATTCGAATTTATAATGCAAACTTACGTTCTAAATTATTAAGGCGTTTATTTATTTTAATTTAAATATTGTATTGATGTAGTCCAGCAATGTAATAGAAAGTATTTTATTATTCTGTCCTTGTCATTGTTTATAGAAACGTTCGGTAGTTTTTTTCCAGTCATCTATACATAAAAAGCATTGAACATTAATTTATACAGTAAAAGACACATCTGCAACACATGACATTAATAATGCTACCTTATATTTATGTTCCTCTCATATTCATTCCTTCAAGTAAACTGTTTTGTTCATAACGGGTGCCTCAAACTCATCACATGACTGTGCATTGAGTCGTCAATGGGTTGAATAACGCAAAGAGTACCTTAAATAGATAGAGGGGCAATAGCGTGACGTCATCCCCTCCCTGTAGGTGTAACTCGCTTGTAGGTCCAAAAGAGCTCATGTAAACAGTGCTTTTCAAATACATAAGGTACAAATGTTAATTCAAATGGGAATACTAAAAAAAGCGAGCATGTTTCGAAATCAGTATTGCTAGTTCTATGCGAAGTTATTTATCAATTAAATGTTAAAAATATATAATATAGTGTGACAATTCAGCATAAAAATCAATTGTAGGTATATTTTGTAAATTTCTATACATTTTATAGTTACAATTTATATTTAAGTAGAAATATATTTTATAAAAATGAAATAAACATTTATTACAGATTAATTACAAATTTAAAAAATGCTTAACCATTTAAAATAAATGTCTACGTGTAGTTTTGTTTGTTTACATATTATTGGTTAACTTTGCTGTTATCTTATTTAAAATGTATACCTGCACAATCGGTTTGTAAGTAATATCGTGATTTTTAGCACTATGTGCCCCAGGAATAATCGCAAACCGTGCCAGTAATTATTCGCAAAACATTCCTCGCTTATAGTGCATCACTAACTCGAAAGCTTTCTAATAATTTTCGTCATTAATTTAAGGATTTTTTCCTGAATACACTCACATCTACTTCTTGAAACCCACATTAAATCATAGTTGTCATTATTAATCAATATTAATTGATTTATTTACTAATTTAATAAACTTGTCACAACACGCAAAGCAATTCGCCCACCAATTTTCTTACACAGTTTACCAATAGAGCAGCGCTACCATTGTATCGGCACGGCATTAGGTTGGCGTATACACGTCAGATTAACAACACAATTAACATTCATAATATATCACATCCAATACCACACATTAATATAATTCGTTTAAATTTAACGCATCTACATAAATTATAAATATAATAATTTATAATAATTGAATGATAGAATTTATCTCACAAAAATAATATAATACATTTATAAAACACAGCCCAACTTTTTCTTTTACATGTTACATAATATATATTCATATATGGTACCTACAAAATCCACTTCTTTATTCACTAGATTTGCCAAATTTAAAAACATATACATTCCTTCCAATAGTGTTCTCTTAAAGCGTGTCCCTCCCTATACATTATTTCAATATCATCCCAATTTGCATCATGCTTATTTTCATTTACATGGTGAAACTTAAGCATGTTCTATTAAATTATTTTTTGGAAATAAATTCTATCATTCAAGGACATCCGTGTATCTTATATGCAACGAATCATCGTTATCGCGGATACGACATAGGTCATTTGCCATTAGACGTTTGCAATTTAGGTTATTACACCAGGCAGCGACGCAGGAATGCTGACATAATGTGGATGTCAGCTGACCTCGATATTTCGGAGCAATGACATAGCACAAGTTTAAAAATTCTCACACTCCTCCTCTTCAGCGAAGTCGAGCACGTACAACTTGTCAGCAGGTTACGTCGGTTTCCCTGTAGAGTTCTAATCTAACAGTCTTCTATTCCTTTCCTCTTCCTTGCAGTGTATACAAGTGACTAATTATATACCTATCTAAACTGCTTATCAGTGTTTAACTGGTAAACACTAAAACCTTCCTATTCTTACCTGATCAGACTCAGGCGATCTCACACTACCAAAACCGTCCTAATCGTCCTTAAATCTTTACAATCTTCATCTCATTTCCTTTTCACATTCCCAACCAGCTTCAATAACAAAGTCAAGGCCAGACTCTGCTACACCGAAATCCTGACAAAGAATCCCTACTTTTCTTGTTTACAGCTCCCTGAGAACTCAGATGAACTCATGTTTCGAATTTTTTATCCTATCTTTTTACTATCAATAAATTGACCAATATTATTTAAAGGTCTAGTGGCAAAAATTGTTGTAACCCATTGTTTCTGAAAATTCTACATATTTTTCCGTCATATCATGTGCATCTGTAATAACTTTATATTTAACATTACTCCTGTTTGTTATATCTTTTTTACACTCTTTTTCTTTTTCTATTTTACAGTCCGTCCCCTTAGCACTTTAAAATATTTATGTAACCCATTTCCTTCCACATTTTTTACTTTATTAATTATCTGATCGGTATCCTTACTTACTACATTAAAATTATTTCCCATTATCTCAATCATATTTGCCTTACATTTTATCCGTATCTTTTATCAGCCTTAATGAATACCAATTTTCGCATTTTGAAAACATATCTGTTTACATAATTTAAATAATGCTATCTTTATCACTTTTAAAATAAATTACAAAGTTCATCATATTTATAATTATATGAATGGTTTGAATAAAAATTTGACATAATATCTGCTGTTTTCTATTTTTTATGCCACATAGCTTTAATTTTCTTATCATTTCTCATGATTGTCATATCTAAAAAAATTATCCTATTATTATTTTCTTCTTCTACCGTGAAAACTATTCTCTTGTGTATATTATTCAAATGTTCATTTAAGATCCCTATTTTCTCTTGCCAGGATGTCATCAACATACTTTATTATTAAGGTAGGTTTTATATTTGTTTTTCCTAGGGCCACATCTTAAATATGATTCATTAATATACTTGCCAAACTTAGGCTCCGTCCTATACGTACACCATAACACTTGTTTGTAGTAACAAGCTTGGAATTTAAAATATCCTTCCCCAATAGAAAATTCACCCCTTCTAAAACCATAGTTTTATGATGAAATTCTTCTCGGGTTTTCACCCGGGTAATTTCGAAGAGCAGCGACGTTTCAACGATTTTCTGTCATCGTCTTCCTAGCTGGTGACAAATCGTCAACAAGTAAGATTTACAACCGGTTCCGCAGGACACTATTGCTCCGTGCGCCCTGAATAATTTCGAGTGATTCCATCTATACTATGGATTATAATATCCTTAATCAATTCCTAAGACGAAAACTCCATTTTCATCTAACGGGAAAAAGTAGAATCATTTCTCAAACCCTTCTTTATTTCTAGCTTGTTTCACAACCTTTGTTTGTGGAATGTAATTCAACAGCGCATAATTGCAGTTTCTCTGCGCCATCTAGCGCATTGGTTCTCAACCGGAGATTCGCAGGAAAATCTTAAGCCGTGTCCACACTTGCGAGCAACGAACCGAGCACGAGACTGTGCGCATTCGCTAGATCTGCCAGGGTTGCTCGCCGTGTTTTCCATCTGTTGTCGGTATTTTGACGAAACATCAAAGGAATGCTCGGTTCGCGTGCGCCGTAGTGTGGACGCCAGCTGAGAACTTTGGCTTGTATCAGAGAGCTTAGTACCTTGGCTTGTTCTTTGATTGTCTCGATCATTTGCGATATACCTTCAAGATGATGTTGAAGACATCGGATTGAGATTGGTCCCAAGAGCGGACTCTGATATTTATCGATGCTGTTAGGAGCCACACAGCTATATGGGACTTAAGATGGCATAAAACTGATACAAACTCCGCACCTCTCACAAAATTCACAGTCAAATTTATTTTGGTAATACCTCACATAATGAGGCAATTTGCCTTGTTACTTTAATTCTCATGGCATGAAGTATTATATAAATTATATAAATAATCTCAATTAATAGTTATCTACATTTACCATTGGATATTAATCCTAAATTTTTTTCATATACAAGTAAAAGCATTTTAAAATATGTATTACACGTGTTTAAGTTTTTACAATTATCTAAAAAAGGATAAAAGCTTGAAAATATGGATTACTCTAATTGTATTTCAACCGCTACTGCTCGATCACATTAATTTGTAAATGTAACAATAGTTAAAATAAATACATAAGAATTTTTGTATCATTAAGTCAGTTGCAATTATTCCTTAAATAAATTAACAATGAAAGATGTGAAATTATCCTTATAAAAACACAATAGCACGTGACAAATAATTGTAAGAACACTAAACTTTAGGTGTGGTTTTATGAACATCAGTATTGTTAAATGAAATCAATTTCGAAATTGTAAAAAAAATTATTATAATTAAGTTTTGATTAAAAAAAATATTATAAGTTGTTTTCTGTTACATTGCATCTCAATATAAATAAAATAAACTACCCGCTTCCTATATGTTTCGTTTAATAAATCCTTCCTCGGCTCGTTCCTTACAATCAAATCTCTTGCTGGTTGCTACCCTCGCTGCTTGGAGTATAATGTCTTCAAAGATGAAGATCGACTCCTTTCTAGTGGCTCGTGTTCGTAGGCCGCTCGGTTCGCGCGTGTTGGCTGGCACTAGAACGCCGAACCGAGCAAGTTTCAGCTTGTTGCTCGGTTCGTGCTCGCAAGTGTGGACGGGGCTTAGTTGTGCGTGAAACCATTTTTTGCTAACAAAATTAACTTATATGGTCATAAACGTTGCTATTAATTTGCCTATTTCGGAAGCTTTCGACATATTTTCATAATGATCCGTTGTTTTAAAAAAAATCTCGTTATTTAAGGTGTTAAATTCGCTGTTTTTAAGACATATTAATTATGTATTGTTAGGTAAGCTCACAAAGCAGCAAAACCAAGCAAGTGGGCGGATGAGGATCTGAAATTATTTTTAGAAAAAATACGGGTGACAAAAAATTTCCACAATTATTATTATTACTATCTAAAATAAAAACCACTTCAATACAGATTTAATAAAAAGAAAAGACGTTTTGAACTTCGAAGTGAATTCTTCTTGAAGGCACAAAATAATTCAGGACAATATTTAGTTGACGTTTAACAAATCCTTCGTATGGAGCGTGGCGTTATATGTGTGTGAAACGTGGACAGTAGGAGCTGCGGAAAGGAAACGAATAGAAGCTGAAAATCAGATATAATCACAAACGAGGAAGTTCTAAACAGAATAGGGGAAAAGGAAACTATATGGAGGATGTTGACAAAGAGAAGTAAGAACAGAAGAGGGAGGCCAAGGATGGAATACGCTAAGTAAATAAGGGAGGATGTGGGATGTGCTAGTTATGTGGAAATGAAAAGACTTGCACAAGATAGCTTAGCATGGACGGTTGCATCAGACCAGGCTTAGGACTGAACGCCACTACAACAACAACAAATCCTTCATGGTTCAACTTGCATATACAAGGATTATACCGAAAGTTTTTACTAGAATGTGAGACATAATATTGTATGAAAAAAAAATTACAATTCTTCAAAATATTCTCCATTAGCACGTATACATTTTTCCATTCTCAGAAACCACTTAGAGAATATCCTAACTTCTTTCGGGATGTCACTTAGTGCACTCTCATACACTGCAATGGCCTCTTCATCTGACGAAAACCGCTGTCCTCGAATTTATTCCTCGGTCTTAGGGAACAGAAAGAAGTTACAGGGTGCCACGTCAGGTGAATAAAGGGGATGAGATACCACTCGCACATTTCCTTCTCCCGAAAGTCTATTGTTCTGGCAGCCCTGTGCGCAGATGCATTGTCGTGATGCAGCAAGAGGTGCCCACTCTTGGACTTTGGGTGCTGTGACCTCCACGTGGCGAGGACTTTGGACCATTCAGCATTGACAGTACGTCGTGTGTCCAAGATCACAGAGGTGAGATGCACCATCTTCTTTCCAGAGCTCAAACTTTGTGAACTTCGTAATGCTTTCCAGGGGAGGAAGTTCACGAAGTCAGGGTCATAATGGTAGAACCATGTTTCATCACCTGTGACGATATTGTAGGTGTCTTTCGACTGCCCTCCATTGAATTCTTCCAGCATGAAACGACACCAGTCCACTCTCATCTCCTTTTGGCTTTGTGTCAGGGAATGTGGCACCTAACGGGCACATCTCTTGGCAATGTCTAAATGATTGTGAACGATGGTCTTCGCTGCTGTTGATCCAATATTTAGGGTTCCTTCAATATCACAAAATATGAGATGCGGATCTTCTTTGATAATTTTCCTCACAGCATCAATGTTTTCCTGAGTCACAGCTGTTGATGGACGACCAGGACGAGGTTCATCTTCAATTGACTGCCAACCCCTCGGAAACTCGCGAAACCAATTTCCAACTGTTGCTGTAGAAGGAGAAGCCTCACTAAAAACACGCAGAAAAGAAGAATGGCATTCTTCGACACTTAAATTCTTCTTACAATCATAAAAAATCATTGCGCGAAAATCGCGGCGTGTCAGAACCATCTTGCGCCGTGTTTGACTCAGCACTGTCTGTGCTTTCTTCCCATGCTGTGGTAGAATTACCGCTGGGCGGGGGTGGGGGGCACATGCTAGAAAGTCGGGAAACATCGCTCTTTCAAATGAAAAGAATCCAATTGTCCTCAAAATAAAGGTTTATGGGCTGCTAAAAACTTTCGGCATTTACAAAGTACAATTAAATTATTATTACAAGGAACAAGTATTACACTTTTTAATACAAGAGATAAAATTGCATTGTTTGATAAAAAATACAATCTAATGATTATAATTGCTTTCCTACATTACATAAATGTAAGTTTTAAAGTAACTTGCATCGTGAAGTTTCCAAAATGTTTTTAGAACACCTACATAACTTGAAAGCAACTCTTTTGCAATATTTTTCGGAAAATAGTAAAGACGATTCCTGGTTTCAGAATCCATTTTCCATGACAGCTAAACCAGTAGCTTTAATGCAAGTGACTATGAAAATATAATTTATTTAATCAGTGATTCTCATTTGAAAGAAATATACAAATATGTTTGGGAGAATTTGTCAGAAGAGTTGCCCAATATTTCAAAACAAGCTATTATTGTTTTACTTCAGTTTTCTATAACCTATTCATACGAAGCGGGATTTTCTTATTATGCTGCAATGAAGTCGAAGTGCAGAAACAGATGTTAGAATTCAACCTACAAATATTTTGTTTGATGTCAACAAGGTATGCAATTCAAGGACCCAAAGTCATTAAGTGCTTTATTTATTAATGTTTTTATGTTGATATTATATCACAGTTTTATATTTAAAAATAATTACTAAATAATAACTAAGTTTTTAAACAAAAATTGACAAGTAGAGTTTACGCAACCTAAAACATAAGGGAAGGGTTCCGTTAAAATGTCTGATTTTGCGAAGTGTTCCATTGCAGAAAAAGTTTGGGAAACATTGCTTTAGAGGATCGGATATCAATCGGCACGAGACCTGAGATGGTTTTTGAATTCGGGCCCAAGAACATCGCCTGGGTCCAAATGCTGCTGATGTTATATCAAGTGATGGCGAGTAGCAAAGTAAGCCGCGCATCCATGTTTCCGGGTAACGCGCCGTTTTGCAACCGGATTAAACCACGGTTAATCCTGAAGAGACGGAGTCAGCACTGCTAAGTTCAGCATTTTCTTCTCCACATTGTAACTATACAACTTTCCTGTGTCTAACACTTAAGCTATCTCCATTTCCACCTGTCTCCCAACATTACCCTGCATTTCATTATCTGTTGCCACAGGATTCTCTCCTATCTAAGATATTTTCCCTGGCTGTTTAATAACAACTTCCCCTTGACTATTATCAACAACTAAATAACACTTAACTTCTAACTTATTTATCCTTCCTATAACTTTTCTATTTTCCTCCTGTAATAGTTTCACCATCCCCACATTTTTATGATCTATTTCAATCAGCGTCTCCTCTTATCTAAAGCAATCTCTACCACTCTGATCTGGCCCTTCACCTCTTCCACTACTGCTTCTATTTTCTCTTTCAATTCCTGTCTCTGCTCCCTCAAACTTTCATTAAACTGATTGCTTGATATTTCAGATATCTTTCTCCTGTTTAACTTCAAAATTTTCTAGCATCACTGTTAATTTAAGAGTTACTTTCCTAATATTCTCAATTTGATTATTCATATCCTCTTTAAATTCTACACTAAACTGTTTTCAATTAATCTCTACCTTCTCAGTTATTTTCTCCGCGTATTCTCTCTACATTCTCATTTTTGTCATCCTATTATCAAATTTCTCTTTCATTTATCGCCCATTTCTAATTTCATATTTGCCATATCAGCACTATTCTTATCTAATTTTCCCCCAACCTTTTATTTTCTACTCTCATCTCTTCCAAATATTTCATTAAAAACCCCATGTAAAACTGTTTCCATCTTTCTTCTGCATATCCTCATTTTCTTCTATCCCAGTGATACTATCTCTATTTCTAACCTCTACATTTTCTATCACTGATTCTTGCCCCTTATTACTTTCATCAAACATTTCATTTAACCCACTCATTTCGTCAGATTCAAAGTGCTCAAGCTGTGCACACTGAAATTCTAGTTCCTGTGAATTTTCCATATTAATCACACTTTTTTACTTCTAAGCAGCATATATAAAAAAATCACAAAATAAAACGCCAAAATACTAATTTTACAAGAACATGTGTGAATTTTTGCAAGGAAGAAGATTTTATACATGTAGAAATTGCACAGTATAAAATGGCACAGAATAAAATTTAAATTACAGCCGCGAGAAGCACAAAAGAAAGAAAACAAAAAAACAAATTAACTACAACTCTAAATTTTGGAAAGATTACCTAATTACAAAAACTTCTGCAGTACTTCACCCTCGAGAGAGATCGTAAAGTCACACGTCTGGACGCCAAATGTAGTATACAACGGGAGGTGAAGGTTTTATCAAATGATTAACTAACTTTTTAAAATCTCATTACATTATATTCAGAAACACAAGAAAAAAAGTACAACATTAATTACAAGCAATTTACAAAATTTCAGGGGATATTGGGCCTCTCGAGTATGAAGCAGGCAGATACTGAAAAAATAAAATAAAATCATTTAGTTTATGAATTGAAAAAAAGGAGCAAGTTTCACACTTTTTATCACTCACCTAATATAATTTGGCTGTTAATCTCGTATTTCGGGCTCTGCTATGTGCCCTCACTATCTTCCGGTAAGTACGTGTCACAGGCTGCTCTCCTCTATATCACATCACGTGACGACACCTTCCAAGTAATACTGGCGACTATTATTGCCGGATTTGTTCTCCTGTAACACAGAAATGCTCTCCAACGGGCACTGCCGTTGTCCTAACACATCAGCTCTCGGAAAGTACGTATTCTTACTTCAATATCCACCGCTGCTCCATACACTAAGTCGCACCCAACTCAAAAGTTAATTCACAGTTTGCTCTTCTCATAACATAGGGAGTCACACCCTCGTCGGCCGAACACGCCCTCTCACACAACCTACCTCCTCAACGTCCACCACGTCCAAGTACAACCTTCACGGGAGCATATCCGCTCGTGTCTCTCCCATCGCCCGTCTGGTCTCCTGGTCTCCACGACTTCCTTCGCCGCTCTGTCGCCTCCACCAAATTTTAGCCGTCGGCCATTTTACAAATCATAGGTCGCATGACCAATCAGTGCACTTTCCGACTGGAAAATTCTGGAAACTTTTTCTAGCATGTTTCAACTTGCAATAACACGTGACGCACTTATTGCCTCGTTACCCGCGAAGCTCTAACAATCGAGACTTACACTTTGTTGGCTCCACATTAGGCCTGGTACACATGGTCGCGTGACAGAAGCGCGGCAGTGGGCGGCAGCAGCGTACACATGGGAAGCGACTTGGGCCATTGTTGCCTGTCGGTGAAAGACAGACTGCTGCATTTCCAGTATTAATAAGATTTCACTTTATTTCAGACACGGAACTAGAAGAAATTAGATGACTTTGGATTCCCTTTCGTCGTTAAAAACGGCAGAAACAAACACGGATATTTTAAGGGACAGGTTAACTCTTTTATCTGCACATTAAATTTTTGTGGTGAATTTGACTTTAACAGATATCATAACGGCCAGCTGCAATACTGCATTAATCACACCACTACATTCTGGGCTAGAAGTTGTATCGATAAGCCAAATTACACACTTATCTGGCCTCTAAAACTGATTGGAGGAATGATTCAGCGGCGCGTACGAGTTAACGAGGTGGCATCCAGGTCATTGAATATGATCTTTAACTCCTGAACCAGTGTACAATATTTTGCACAGTTTCAGTTGTTGGGATCTGGGTTTACATCCTTACATAACCTCATAAGATTTAGAGAGGGTCGAGTGGGAGCCATAAGTTGCTTTTGATCCAGTTTACATCATCTATTTTCTGCATTTTCCTACTATTTCGTGCTGAGGATGAAGTACGCTGACAAAATAGAATTGTATAAATTGTAGTATTAGTGTGTTAATTTATCAATAAAAAATTATGACACTTGAAAACTAAAAATAAATAACTTCAAGAATCGTGAAAGAAGACTCTACAGCTGGGCAGGCACCAATTTAGACTACATAATTGTAAGACTGAGATATAGGAATTACATTCTCGACTGCAAAACAACCAGGAGCAGATGTGAACTCGGACCATAATCTGTTGATTATGAAATGCAGGCTATAAATGAAGTAACTCATGAAAATAATTAAAACAAAGAGATGGGAATTAGATAAAAGAGCAAGCAGTATAGACGCGTGAAGATTAAAAGAGTTTAATGCTGCCAAACAGTCTTGCTCAAGAGAAATGCAAAGCGGTTGAAGATTTTATGGTGAGAGGGAAAATTGTTTATTTATTTATAACTTACAATCTTTCATAAAGCGACATTTAGTAATTGAAATGACTTTTAGAACACAAGACACGACGGAAAAACATTACATCAAAAATCTTTCAAAGTTCAATTAAAATTTGGTGCTATGGAGTTTGTTTCTTTACTTTACTTGAATCTTGTTATTAAATCCGAAGGTTTGATATTCTTGAGCCGAGGCTCCTCGTCACTAGAGGTCAAAAGTCGCTTCACTAGCTTCCTTTGATGTCTTTTTAATCTGTTGTGGTAGCGCACACTGTTTTTTTTCTAATTTCTTCAGTAAGGGTTTAAATACCCTAATCTTTTCGGACGACCTCGTTGGGACCCACAGATTGCAGTACTTTTTATTGGAATCGCTTGATAAAGTCTTATGTTTGATCTATTAGCTGTTCCCTAAATTGGATCTCGTATTGGCCAGATAGTACTTTTATAAATTAATATTTTACTTTCTAGAGAAAGATGTGAATTTCTTACCAATAATATGTCTGTAATTATAGACCCAATTTTTTACGTTTGAAGAATATGTGCTTTTTCCATGTAAATCGCCTATCTAGATGCATTCCCAGGTAATTAACGGTTTCGGATTGATTTGTATTCATTTATATGAATTCGCCACTTACAATTGTGTCATTTTATTTAAGTGTGTTTTTAGATTTTCAGAATCTGTATTACGATGTACATGGGGTGAAAGTATCGCCGTATCATCCGCAAATGTAGCAACTGTAACATGTGGTAGGACTGGGAGATACAACAATGGTCCCGGCACACGTACTTGGGTAATTACAGCTTTGATAGTATAGTTCTGCTGTTGTGAAGGTACAACACTACACTTGACCCTAAGGTCACACAATTATCTTGTTACCCGGTAACACTATTGCACAGATAGATTTACTTGACGTAATGATTACGTTACATTGACGCGAATGTAAACACTAGGCAAATAAGCACTAGCATACATCTGCTCAGTTCAACCGTCCACTCGATTAGTAACTTAGTAATAAAAAGATTAAATATTTCTGTTAACTAGATTTCATGGTGAAAGGGAAAATAGACGCAAGTTATAGAAGAATAAAATAAATATTCAAAGACAGGAAAATTAACAAGAGCGGATGGGAAGTAAATTCTGGATAAAGAAGAAAAGGGGGAGATATGGAAGGAATGTCTAGCTAGATCAGTCAGTAATAGAAGAAGAGGAAGATGAAAAATAGGGGAACAAAATTTTAAGGTCGGAGTTTAACAGGACGCTGACAGATCTCAGTAATGGTAAAGCGACAGGAATTAATAACATTCGAGCGGAGGTAAGATCATCGTGTTAAGAAGCAATTCGTGGCTGTTCAGGATACTTTGCGTTATCTACAACATAATTATATCCATACTGTGATGCGATTCTTGAATATCATTAGAGGGATCAATATTGTACGGAAAGAAAGTTTAATTAAAAACTACATTGAATTTTCACTGTTTATATCATTAGGTGATAAAAGTATAAATTGGGATGACCAAAGGAACATAAAGAAATGACTTTAAATATAGAGCAACTTTATTTAGTTAAGCTCTGGCTAGCAGCAAATTAATATATTGATTGTGCGGGGCTTTTGTGGACAATGGTCTGAACAAGTGGACACCGAAAGAAAAACACTATATAGCCAGAGGGAGAGTACTTTTCCCAGCCTGGATTTCGGTCCGACGATGTCATGATCCTCATCTGCGGTGTTGTTGGCCACTTCGAGTCACGGAAATTCGCCAAGTGTCGTGATGGGCCAAAGCGCCGAAGCAGTAGTGTGTACATAGCACGACTGTAGGCCATGCTGAAAGGTCATTTTGAGTTTTGCGTCGCAGAGAAGATTGACATCTCTTGTTTCGTTTTTCTGCTTCGGAGAAGATTATACTCTCCCTTCGTGGTTTCAGTACTAGACTGTACGATCTTTTTGCCGCAATCTCCTTTCTATTTCCAATGTCGTTGTGTTATAATGTTTCGAAAGTTACTTATTGTTGTTGTTTGGCTTACGATTGGCAAATATGGTCATATGAAGAAAGGATCTGTTCCGCACGTTTTTGTCCCTTAACTCAATGGATCTTTCCCAATTATTGTTCTTGGTGCCTGACAGGTTCGGGTCTTATCCTTTGGGATCAGTACATTCATTTACGATTTCTCGCCTGGCTAATTTAAAATCATTTGGCCAAATATTTACTAAAATCGGAATATTCTCAATTTCCTACTTTTCCAACACGTAAAACACACAACTACAATATATTGTGGCGTGCATTATCGAAAATCCAGTGTTTAATAAATTTTATCTGGACGTGGACGTCTTTTTGCAGCTTTGCGAACAATGGCGACGCGATGGTCAGAAGAGGGTCGGACAGCTGTAACGAATAGGGGGTGGGGGAGGCCTCCATAAAGACAAGTTAAGGAGCGGGGCTAGGAGGAATGTGAACCCGAAATGGAAAGTTGGTAACTTCAAGAGTCTTGCGGCAGTTACGGCGAAGGGTGGACACGCCACGTGTCGGGTTTGAAACCCGAGCGAGAGTACGCAAGCCTGCAATATGCTTGCTTCTCTGAACAGCCTGAGCAGTTTTCGGTGAACCTGATGATCCATGAGGTGGACAGTTGGAGCATCGCGCCTTCATCGACATCGCCCCATCACCCTTGCTGCTGGTATGCTGATGGCCTGAATAAGCACGACCGAGCCGTAAATAATTGGACGCTGGTGAGACCCGCCCGCTATCATGTGCATTGTCTGACACAGTTGACTTGTTTTTAAAACGTCTCTGCTACTTGGCCCAAAATCCCCTGGGAAAAGGAGAGTACTTAGATCCCAACATATAAACTTTTTTTGTAATACGTATTAATAAATTTTAATCTTTTTAGCTTGTAAATTGGAGTTGTTTATGAAATCATCCTTCCATTTTAATTACATATTCATTCCTTGTTTAATTAATAAAGAGCAAAGCCTTTTCTTCATTACAATATATATACTGTAACGGTTCTCGCTTGCCCGTCCAGGTACAGGGGCAGAGCTTTAAGTATCGGGGCGTCACAACAGGATGGACAAACTGAGTGAACACGGGAAATATTGAATAAACATTATTTCCTTTTCATAAGTTACAAAAATATAACTTAAATAAAAACATAAAATAAATAATTGTTCCCTGCATACAACCAATAAAGTTTCTCACTTTCGGTTAAACCGAAGATAATATTACGTTTACATTAACTTTTACAATAAATCCTACATTAATTTAATATTAGAATGTTAGACAACGTTGGCTACGTGTCCACTTGCACAAACTATCAAAAAACTTTATCATATACACGTGCTACACTCCAGTCAACGTCTCTTCAACTTAGCGTCTTTCGGCGTCCGTGACACTGAAACAGTACGTACATCACAATCTAGTGCACCTTGTGCACGTTCATCCGACGTTTATTATGATTGAACCGATCTTTTACCGTTCGGTAATTCCCACGTATAACTAGTGAAGCCACCACACACGTGTTGAATGGCGGACACCAAGGTGAAACGAGCAATATTGAGTCGCCTCGGCAGGTACGGGAAGAAGCAGCCGACGCTGGGTTAAATGACGGACTCGTAGCCTGGAACCAAACCTTTACGAATGCTCCTCGCTGGCCACCACAAACCACCTTGAAAAACTTCAAAATTAGAAACCACTTCTAAAGTAAAATAAAACCAATCCAACAAGGCTTTCCCTAGTCAGCTCCCGAGCTCGGCGTTCCTCTCCCCATACGATCCACCTTTCGTCGGCCTTCAACCCTGTCTACTCCCCATCTATCTGCAAAACTTCCTTCTCGATACCCAAAGTTCTCTCGATAAGGTCGAAGAAGTCACGGTTGCCAACATCGGTCAATTGACATCGTTGACCCGTCACGTAAAAAGAAATAAAATAAAATACTTTAATTAAATCATAACTTCATAATACAATGCATTATGAATTCTTCCCGGCATTGTAAATACTTGTAAAGGCCGGGGCCGTTACAATACTTATATATAGTCATATTTATGAGGGATCTTGAGATACAATAACACACACTGCTAGATGTTATATACACTTATTTAGCACAAAGACTCGTATTGTGAAAGAATGCACTCGCTTTAAGGTCCAGTACAGTTTATACATTCGTGTAATATTCCAGAAACCGAACATTCTTTAAATAGAAAATACTAGAAACTAAATGTAAATAAAGTAAACAAATAAAAACTGTTCGCATTGAGTGTGTCTCGAACCCGGTTCCACATTTCAGCAGTCCGACTACTGAACCTTGACTGCAGGTTTTGAAATGTGGCATTGTATATAAAGTAAGAATGTAAAATAAAACATAAAAAAGTATGTAATTTCACAGAAGTACAATTAATTTAGTATCCCATACGTTCAAAATATTAACTAAAATAGTATATAGGCGAATGGAACGTCAAATATATTGCAAGTAGAAGAAAATCGGTTTGGTCTTAGGAAGGATGTAGAGACAAGAGAAGCAATATTGACTCTGCGTGTAATTTTAGAAGAGAGAATAAGAAAAAGAGGCCTATATTCATGGCATTTGTAGATTTAGAAAAAGCCTTTGATAGTGTAAACACTACTGAGGATTATGAAGAGGACAAGAATAAAATATCGAGAAGGAAAAGTTATTCATAAGGCAGTCAGCAGTTATTAGAATTGAAGGATGCTGTCTGTCGCTCATACTCTTTAACTTATGTATAGAACATGCGATGAAGGAACTTAAAAAAGACATGGAAAATGAATCATACTGCAAGGAGAAAAAATAAAAATCCTAAGGTTTGCCGATGGTTGTAGTATTCGGGGAGTCAGAAGAAGACTTGGAAAACGTAATAAATTGCATGAACGTAGTCCGGGATAAAGAGTAAAACACGAGTATTAAGAGAGTGAAAACGAAGGTAATGCAGTGTATTACGTGAGACAGTGGAATAACAAAGGGTACTAGATTGCGATTGTATACTTGGCCAGCTTAATAACTAGGGATGGTAGACATAGAGTAGGATAGCACAGGCAAGAAAGGCTTTCACGCAAAAAAGAGGAATTTACTTACGGCTAATATAATATTAGGAATATATTGCTGAAGATGTTCGTATGGAATGGACGATAGGAGCTGCAGAAAGAAAAAGAATAGAAACCTTTGAAATGTGGTGCTATAGAAGAATGCAGAAAATCAGATGGATGGATAGAATAACTAACCAGGAAATTCTTAGCAGAATAAGAGAAGAGAACAATATGGAGGACTTTGAAGGGATAGACTTATAGATCAAGTTTTGAGACATGAGGGTCTTTTAAAATTAGCATTAGATGGGATAAAAACAAAAGTGGTAGGAATGGAATACGCTAAGCAGACTAGGGCGATGTGGTAGTTATATATAAATGAAAAGTCTTGCTCAGAATAGGTTAGCATGGAGGGTTGCGTAAGACCACTCCAAGTGCTGATTAGTACAACAAACAGCTTGTACCGTATTTGTGGTTTAGTGAACTGAACTATATGTACAAAAGAAAAGGTGTAATTTTGTGGCGATATCAGTCTGTGTAAATAGTTGTCCCCCACAGTACACGAAAATCTCAATTTTTGCGAATTCCGCGAACGGAAACTGTGGAACCTACGGATTCCAGCAGCAAGTCGCGAGAATATTTTAAGACGTGTGCATAATGAAAACGGAATTTTCGGTGCTTATAAGACCTGCCGAGTGGTAAGAGATCTGATACAATGAAGACGTGAAAAAGAACGTAAAACATGCTCCCAATGTCAAATCTGTAGACCCCATTCTTTCCGATTCGTGGAACCATATCACGCAATTTTGACAAATAGGAAGGCCGAAATATTTATGGTAAACCTGGACGATACAGGATGTGTTACATCTTAGTTGTACTTGATGCTTATACTATAATGAATATAGAGTTGGGAATATTGATTAATAATTAAATAATTGATAAGCTTTTGTAAAAAAAATAAAACAATTTACTTTAACAAAAGGAACATTTTTACAGTATGAATTACAATTTTTAATGTTAAAATTTTTATGCCGGCACTTCTTTCGTCAATAAAAACTGTATACATATATTTATTTACAAACATTATACAAATTAATTACTTAAACAATTCTAATTTTAATCTCAGGGTCGCATTTATGGGTCTTCTCATAGAACAGAAAATATTTTACACTAATCCACTCGGACTCTGGCAAACACAGGAAATTAGCAAAGAGTTACAGATGCAGATTACCTAATCGGCTTAGTGCAGGTTCCAGCTAGTTCCTCGTCCTTTCTCCAGATCACAGCTGCCAATCTCCTATTCTTCCTTGCCGCATTTCCAACCACAGTCATGAGTGAGAAAATTTAGCGTAGGCTGGCTCCAAGCGGAATTTCTCACCAGATATCTCGAGTCAGCTCTCTTGTCACCGCTCTCGAACAATCAACTCCAAAAATCTATCTCAAAATTCCATCTCACCGCTCTCGCACCATCTCTCACAAATTCACTCTGCCAGCCTTTTAAAAACTTCCTCCCCACTTCTTTAGTTTCTGTCATCAAGGTGACAGGGATGGATATCCTCCAATAATATCCATGGTTACACTTGGGGAAAACACGCCACCCGGTGCCGATTCTCAAAAAATTTGGGAAACTCCCGAGCCGAGACGCCGTGTCTAGGTTTTGTTGCCTCTGCGTCAACTGCTCTTCTTCCTTTTGACTCCATGCCGTCAAAGTCCGAGCAGATGTATTTGTCCGTTACAATACGAAGTACGTAACTGTATATAGGCGCTCCGTAACGCCATCAAAAAAGCATGCCTGAGCAAGATTTTGAAAGGCTATGATGTCCATGCAGGTCTGAAATTTATTCTACACTGGTTTCCAGAAATATTTCCAATATTGGACGTCACAGAGCAGTGCTTTTAAATAGTTTCTGAAAGTGTGTCTCGTGAACCGAGGTCAAATCACAATGTAATGGTTTCGATGTGGCCACCGTTCATGCCAGTTCCGTTACGAAACCGAAACGTAAAGTTCGAAGTCACTGGTTGCAATGTCTCTAATGAAACTGATGCACATGTAGTGCAAATCGTTCAAGCTGTTCCAACGTTTGAGGATTCTTCGAGTATAGTGTCTTCCAAGGAGCCTCACACGAGCAATTCACACCGATTCAGATCCGGGGAATATGGAGGCAAATTCATACAAATGGATGTCAGTCGACAATAAATCAGAGCTATGACTCGACCACTGAAGTATGATTACACAAAATTGGAACTATTTTCGTAAAAGAGTGTATAATAAATTCTAGAACTGTCTGTACAGCATACCACTTGTTTCACTTTTCTGTATCTTACTGTTTCTCAGTTATGTCATTTCTTGAATAAAGTATTCTCGTGTTTCCACCCGGGCAAACAGCGATCAAAGGAAAGTCAACTGTTAGGAAAGTCAATCAATTCCGATTGGATTGGCCAACCCAGCGGTGCTCCCAGTATATATCTCCCCGAACTTGACTTTCCTGACAGTATGCTTGAAGATGACGGCAAGGCTCTTGGCCGTCGGAAAGTCGCGCTTTGATCGCTGTTTGACCTGGGTGGAAACCCGAGAATGCTTTGTTCAACAACTATGCCTGGAAAACCTTCGTTCCATGTAATTTCTTAATTGGAATTCTTTAATGAAACATACTGTGAGTTAGTTTTGAATAATCGATTTCAAAAAAAATTTACCTTGTTAACATTCTATGACAAGTAGTTTTCTATATATACACTCTCAAAAGTAACCAAACTAAAATTACTTTCTACAAGTCGAGTCAGGAAAACGGAATTAGGCATGGGGAGGGGGAGGGATGCACTGTCTGTTTTGCACAAGGACGCTGAAGCGATGAGCATGTAGGTACGTCAATATTGGTAGCAAAACTACGTAAGATAAATGGCAACAATCTTATTTCGCTCGTATTTGTAATTGCTCAAAATGGCATACACTTGTATTAAATGCTGTTGGAGACACGTATAGCTCAGTAAATAAAGAAGCCTAAACCATTTGGTCGTAATTTTGCTTTATCCTTATAATGACACTTGTGCCATAAAGCTCAGACACCTCGTCGCCGGTTTCGGAATTTCCTAATCTGTCTGAGAATTTGGTGACCGAGTAGTGTGTGTTCCCCAAATGTAATAAGGGATATTATTGGAGAATATCCATCCCTGCCACCTTAGTGATAGGTGTCGCATAAGTGGGGACGAAGTTTTAAAAAGGCAGGTGGAGAGATTTTCGGGAGCAAATTGAAGGAGATTGGCAGCAGAGTGGTGGAGAGAGGAGATTGGTGAGGAGAGCAGATTGGTGGTGTAGAAGGAATTGAGCAGAGTGGTGGCGAGAGCAGAGTGCTGACTAGAGTATAAGGTGAGACATTAACATGTGGAGGAAGACAGTGTAAATTACGGACTGATCCCTCAGAGGAGGCAGCGGAGAGGTGTACCATGTTCTGATTAGTCGAGGAAACAGCGAAGAAAGGTTTTAACAACGAGGGAAGAAAGAGGAAAAAGCTGAGTTTCCTCAAGACTTTGTGCTATTGTCTACCGGCCGCTTCAGAGTTTCACAACACGGAAGTTCCAGTGACATCTACAGCAAGGCGCATATGCAAACAACTCAGGTTCGTCAACGAACGGAAAATCTGCTACACGTGGTCACCAAAACAATAATTACCCCTGAGAACTTTAATATAATCCCATTTTAATTCTTTATTTTTGTACACGCCGGACCCATTTTAAAATTATTGTGTTTTCAGTTTATAAATGTACCCAATTATTAAATACGTTAAATAATTAATATGCCCCCATCATTTACATTATATAAAGTGTCCTAAAATAAAAGGTGGTCCCCACTCGACCACATCAGATTTTGTATAAACTTTACACATGCATGTACACACATGTGCTAGGCTCGATTGGTACTCTGGTTCCAAAGCTAAAGCTATCTCAGCGAATGGCGCAGTGCGAAAGATTTGGCCAAGTTTGACATGTTATGGAGTTTCAAATAGGATATCTGTTGCTCTGAAACTTTTTAATCTAGCAGAACTTTTGGTACTTAATGAAGCTGAAGCATTCAATTGTTTAGAAATATTTAACCCTTACGGCTTATGTTATTCGGCCCGAAAGTACCTTGTAAAATTTGCTGCGGAAACGGAAGCCAGGTGGTCATCATATTATATCAATATTATCGTTTATGCCTTAATAGTTCTGATTTTATAAACCCTCATTCTAGGTGCAAAATTAAAAATCGTACTTTTTGTCACTTCAGTCATTTTTCAATACGGCTGTTATCTCTAGTTTAATTTTTATTGACACCATAGGAAAGAACACACATTTTATTTAAGAAACGTAAAAAAGCAGAATGAAAAAATTCCATATAAGGTTTTTAAATTGCCTTAAATATACGCTAGCTTTATGACATGCCGCGTCTGTCACAGAGTTGGTTGTTGTTGTGTCATGTGGGTCATGGTATCTGTAAAGTGATATGTAGCTAGTGATATTTTGTCACATGATTTACAGTAACGACTGCTGCTCTGATGTGCAGGTACAAGTGTTTCGTATCATGGATTACAGATAATTACGGAAATTTTATATACAATTTTCTAAATTTACAGTACCAATTTTATAAATAAATATACAATATTTTGTAAATATATAAAATGTTTAGATTTGAATTAAATTACAATACAATAATGCAGACTTACATAGGTTCAGCAGGTGAACAGTTTGTGTTTCCATAGTTCATGTAAATGTAAAGGTGGTGCTAGCGGTGACTACAATAAATTATGACTACAAGAATTTGTTAGTCAAAACTATTTGCAATTTGAAATAAAAAATTGGAAGCTTCGCCGACATGGTCGATGGCCTGAATTACAAGTCTTGGAAAGATTTATAGAAATTGCATTTCAAGAAAATGACACTGATGAACCAATTGAATAGAAGCAAAAAATGGATCCTCCTTTACCACCTGCCACCATTAATTTCTGTCAATAGTCTTGTTTTTTCAATTCCTTATTCCCATTGTGTTTAGGTCCTCCTACATATCGTAAAGCCCATGTCCAACTCACAGGACCAGTAGACTACTCTTAACGCCTACTTTTGAATTATTTTAGGTTATCATGTTTACAGCAAGATTATTTAATTTTAGGTGAACTGTAATGTGAAACTGAAAAAGGAGTCAGGATTTGAACAAGTTGGAACAAGGGTTGCCGTATCGTGTGCATAGATTCATGATATAACACGGGTACACACCGTACTCATATATAAAATACCAATCGATACTTATTCTGTTCTTTTCATAGTCACACACTATGACGAGCCTATTGACCAATTGAATATAACTCAATTTTTATTGAATGAACGTTGTGAAGAAAGTTTCTCTTGTGAAGTTATGATGTAACAATTTGTATTGTCTGTGTAATATTTTGGCAAATTGCCATAAAAGCGCCACTTTTCTAGTGAAATGCAGACGGAACTTGTTTTCAAAAGCTCAAATGTGACTGATTAGTTTTCACACAGAAACTTAAAGCGGCACAGTTAAGTTCAAAATTATTCCTAAGACTTCACATTAATAAAACGATCCAATAAATGTCAGAGTTATTATAATTTCATGAATTAGTTTTATGTTTATCAATATCGGGCAATCTACGTACAACTGATCTCAGATAAAACACGTATTAACATACCAAGGATAAATTTTACTTACGCTAATCGTTTTCCATGCGCTAATACGACTGTGTACTGTCGCATTTACATAAATAACTTTATACTGTCGACAAATATTTCTAGTCAATATGAATGGATTAAAGTCAGAATATTTGAATGCCGCATTACCAAATTTGCCACAAAATGTGCTGCGTATGATGCTTCAAAAGGTAAGACGACATGAATTGCAATTGGAGACTCCTGACCCTACGCTATTATCGGCGATACCAACAATTTTTGCGCATCATGTTGACGTGACACGTTCGCAGGTTGGCTTTGGAAGGAGAGCTATCCCCAGTCTTATACGTAATTTACATAGCTATGAGAAGCTCAAGCTCTATCAAGCGATCAATTCGCTTTCTGATATTGTTTTTGATCCAGAAAAAGCATATTACGCGATTAAACTTAACTTAATAAGTCATTTAAGGAACCTGTTAAAGTTACATGACGCGTTTGTGAGAGAGAGATGTTGTGCAATTCTTGCTGTTCTGGGACAACAAGCTGACGGGAAAACGGCAGTCATGGAAGACAATAAATTATTCGAGTATTTACTAGAACTAACAGCAGATCCAGAATATGCTGTGCGATACAAAGCCTGTTATGCAATTGAAGTAATATCATTGTATTGGGAAGCAGCAGATTTAATGAATGGTGCATGGACTGTTCCTGTGCTCTTGGGGCGACTATCTGTTGAGGACCAACCTGATATAACGATAATCAATTTGAGAACACTCCAGTCCCTTCTGGCTAGAGCTTTCAACAGGGAAACATTAGAACTCGGAGGCATGGACATTCTTATTAAACTTATTAACTATCCAAATAATAATGAATTACAAAGCAATGTTCTTGCTTGTTTGGCACATTTGTTATCGCATCCATTAGGTCTACATCAAGCTGCAGGAAGAGAATTGTTACTAGACCTTGTGGAAAAAATTTTCCACATTTCCATTGATGTGCAGAATAATGCAGCCGCTTGTCTTTCTTTTGTTGCTGTACCTACACCCCCAAAGTTGCAGCTTGCTGAACTTGGAGTGACAGACCAGCTTTTAAAGCTTGCAGCAATGTTTCCTAATGTTGAACTTCAAATTAACTGTGTTAAAGTTCTAACAAATATTGCAGAAACACCCAAGGGAAGAAAATATCTTCTTGATAAGCAACAGTTTTTAGAAGACATTAAAACATCAGGATCTGAAAAACTAGATAGGCACATTGAAACATTGTTAGAAGTAATAAGATGGACACCGTAATTAGAATGGCTAATTGGAATAGTTAACAAGGCAATAATCTATTCTGTTAGTTTCAAAGAGGTACTTAATAAAAATCTTCAAAATGAATAAAATAGTTTATTAAAACTACAAATAAGAATAATATTAATTTTGGTCTTCAACTTTGTCTCCCTTCTTTAAAAGGTTTTCTACATCTTTCCTTTCTTGTGCCTGTCTCATTTTGTGTAGTACAAGACTTTCGAAATCATTATCAGCAAGCATGTTATGAGATTCCTGGAAAAAAAGAGGGAAATGGGTTTTAATTATTATCAAATTTCACTTTTAATTATTTGAAATGTACAGAGCACTTAACATTACATATGGTCTTTTGATAGGCTTTTTTCATTTCAAGGCATATTGACTGTTTTTTGTCTCAGTTTCCTATCCAATTCAATTTATTTTTTTGATATAGGGATTCAGTGCAGCTGGCTATAACAATACATAGTTGGCGTTGCCAGGTTAAAAAGAGAGTTTCCAAAGATGGAGCTCAGTATCTGATGAATTGAAAGTTGGGGTAAGACTTGAAGGAGGTCAGTGTGAGGCATAAGCAGTGATTGGGAACTGTAATGCTGTAGACAATTAATTATCAGTACTGCAGTGGTTGGCAATGTGCTTGGGAAGAGTAAATTTTTTGCTAATGTAGAAATCAGGGCAGAGTTACTCTGGTAAATATTCTGAGAGGAGAGGAAGGAAACGTTTTATTGATTTTGTGACTGAAAAGTAGGCCATATATGGTAACTTTTCCTGGTTTAGTTGAGAGGCTGTGATGGCCGGGTCTCCAATTGACCTAGAGGATATGGCAGAAGTTATCAGGGTATCCGAAGAAACACTTTGGCTGACTGTGAGTATTGTGGTAAAGATGCTTCTTATACCTGGGTTGGATTGCAGGATTACACTACATGATGACTGGAGTTGTATTTATGAAGACCAGGTAAGTAGGTCGTTCTATAGTTGGACTGTGGTTATTATATTGGTCGTAGTTGGGTTTGCAAATTTGGGCAGTGGAGACAACATGGGATATATTTTTTATAAGGATGTCTGTAGGACTGTAGGATTCTGTTGATTTATGACAGCAAGTGTAAGCTCCCATAAGGGCTAGACTGTGAGGTAAGGAGCTATGATAAAAACAGGATGCTTTTGTTGCAGTTTGAATAGACTGAATTTGCACTGAGGGTGGTTGGCACAATGTGCACAGTCGTACTATCCTGAGTGGTGATGACAGGTCTCTCTTTATATTGAATCTAATTTTGTCTGTTTTTGGTTACATCATTATCTGTTATTTTTAATGGATTTGTTTCTAGAAAAATGAGGAAGTGTGATTTTATTGTAGTTGGCCATGTGCATAATTGTTGTTTTCTTAACTATTTTTTGTGTCATTTCTTGCTAAATATTTCCATTTCTGGGTGGTGGTCTAGCTGTCTAACTATTTTATTGGTGATTTTTTTTAGAAATACTGATATATGATCAATATTGATTACATTAAAGGATAATTTTTAAGTTCTTACTTCTATTCTAACTATACAAATTTTCAGTCATGGATACTACTTGACTTTGTACTACTCGAATAGAATTCCAAATTTTTAATCACTCACCAATGGTGTTTTAACATAATTTTAAAACAGTTTACTTTGCCACTTCAGAAGTTACATGAAAATGAAACTCAAATTCTTATATATACTTATCTCAATAGTCCAAAGATAACTGGTGCATGAATAAAGAACTTCATTTAACTTAGGTGCAATTCTAAATTTTCAAATACAAATTACAGAAGGCAGAGACATGGTAATATATAATTTTCTGGAACTGTTCTCGGTTTTCCAACCAGGTGGCATATGCTAAACATGATGATTCATCTTCAACTAACACCTTCAACATCTTCTGAAGATGTCAACAATGTTATTTGAAATAGATGAACTGATGTTACCTCTGTGTGGAAACCAAATACTCCTGGAAAGCCTTAGATCCTTGATAGTAAGAGTATGCTAAAAATTTAAATGGGAAATGAACAAATGTTCTTCTGAACTAGCTTCAATAAGTAAATTTAACATGTATTACAAAATAAAACATGGTGTAAGAGGAATACTAAAATCTAAAGGACATGTTATTTAAGGAAACTGAATACTACCTACATTCAGTTCTCTCAAAATTGAGAATTAATTATATTATATTGAAAATAAAAATATATCCTTTTCAATTAACATTTTTATTTGAATTAAATGAAAACAAAAAAATTATTTACAGTATATTTAATGGAAATTACTATTTTCTGTTGTAAATAAACATAAATAAATAATGACTGATTTACCCATTTTGATTTAAAAATTATTTCTATTTCTGTGTGTATATATATATATATATATATATATATAATGGGGAAAGGACAGAGAGATAGAAAGAAGATGACTTACCTGAGGTTCATAGATGGTAGACACCTTGTGAGGTTTAGAGCCGATCACTGGAAATGTCTTCCTAACTTTCTGATGAAGGGGGCGGTGCCTCCGAAAATTCAAGTTCTCTAAACCTCACAAGGTGTCTACCATCTATGAACCTCAGGTAAGTCATCTTCTTTCTATCTCTCTGTCCTTTCCCCATTAATTGTTTTAATAAACATGACAATGTCATTTCCTGACTCATATATATTGTCACGTTTCTTAGGGATCGTGAGATTCAATAACACACACACGTATAGGTTATAAGCGTTTAATCAACGGTGAAGTGCTGTACAAAGCTCGTACTGCTTCAGACTGACTCCGATTTGGAATCCAGTCCTATTTATACATACATGGAATATTCTAGAAACAGAACATTCTAGAAACAGAAAATACTAGAAACTAAAGTCAAACAATGTAAATAAATTAAACAAATAAAAATGGTTGCGTCGGCTGGGACTCGAACCCGAGTCTGCAAATCTGCAGTCCGGCTCGCTACCGCTCTGCCATCACTGCAGGTCTTCAGATGTGGCATTATATATATATATATATACCATCTGTATATGTCACCTACTTTCTATCTCCCTGTCCTTTCCCTATTAATTATAATATATATATATATATATTGCAGCGGATCCGTCGTACCTCCGTATTCGAGGATTACTTAATTCCTTACCAAAAATTGATTTTAATAGTTTTTAATTTCAATCAGAGCATGAAAATCATCTGGGCGTGGTCATTCTCTCGTCGTCCCGCCGACACCACCTGCTTCTCCCATCACTCCTTGACGACTCCCCCGTCTCGCCAGACCACATTGTTGGCCTGGGTTGCGTCAGTTCCTCACAATTGCAACTCGCAACTTGGCCTGCATTGTTCAATGTAACTTTTCATGATACATTTTCCCCGACCCCAATGAATTTAAAAAATTGTACAATTTTTTAATATGACACTCACTGAACCACAGTCGTAAACAATTTGACTGACCAACGCCCTTAATCAAAATTACAAAATATTTACAAAAATTCACTTAGAACTAATTACAATTTTCTTTGTCATATTCAATTCTTCAAGTAAAATACTATTCAAGGTCATTAAAATTAACTCATAACAAGCCCTTAACTCTGATTACAATAATAAACTTCAAACACAACACGTCTTTGACATTAGTAAAAATACAGCATCCGGTTTTCACCCTGGATTCCAAGGAAATGCACAATCATCACAACTATTTAACACATACAAATTTTCTTCTACTCTGTTGTTACCATAGGATGCATATTTTTGAGAGATGGAAACAAATTTACTGCTATACATTAAGTTTCGCTTAATTTTACCACAACCTTTCCTCCCAAGTAATTTTTCGGGAGCTTTTCTTAAATCTATTTGCAAAAAATTTAATTACATTCGTTTCAACTTCCTTAACTTTACACCCACGTTTGACAATTCGCACTTTCTTTCTCTTAACATTTCCTCCCACTCATTGTTTCCTTTGTGTTGTTCGGGGGATTTTCTTTATATTTTGCCGTTTACGGTAATAAGCACAATTTTGCATACACATCTGTATCCTTCAAAGAGATATATAAACATCATAGAGAGGCTACGAGGCTGTTACAGCGCCCTGGGTGGCAGCAACTAGCAACAGGGACAATCACAATGTCGAAGGGCAAGAACTTTGACCTATGTACTGTGTTCATATGACTGAGGTTGAATAATCGTGTATTTTTGTGATTAAAATATATATAGGTATGACAGGAGGTAAAACAGTGTATCATTTTTTGTAATAGAGATAGTCACTTTTATTAGTAATCAAAATATTTTTAATCCAAACTGTGGCTCAATAATAGTTTTTTAAAATATATATAGTTGAAACAGGGAACCACAGTGTGTATAAGGACCACTCGTATTGTTTGCCTAGCCCAAAAAAACTAAAGCAGATTTGTGATTCATTACAAGAAAGAAATGAGAAATTGAGGAAGCAAGTTAAACATGTAAAACAAGGTATGTCAAGGAAGCGTAAACAAGTTGTAACATATGAAAAATTGATAGCAGGTTTGTATAAGAAACTTCAGGACTCTGCAACTGAGTTGCTGGGTTGTGATAGAAATAGTGAAATTTTAAAAAAACTTGTTTCATTAAATGCCAAGGGCTCTGTTTCAGAATATCCTGCAGATATTAAACAGTTTGCACTTACTCTTAATTTTTATTCTGCTCAGGCGTACGATTACTTAAGAAAGTTTGTGAAATTGCCTCATCCACGAACACTTCGTAGATGGGCAACTTCTGTAAATGGCAGCCCTGGCTTTACTGAGGAAAGTTTTAAGAAATTAGCAAATGAGGTACAGAATAGTTCTGGTCCTATTCTTGCTACACTTATGTTTGATGAGATGGCTATAAAATGCTTATCAATTTAGGTCATCATATAGGAAGTGTTTAATTACACACATAGAGCCCTCAAAAAAATGCTAATAGTACTGGTGGGGATGTTGATACATTAATTGTACCAATTTTAAGAAATGTTTTTAAGCCTCAGTCAACTGAAAATTTTGATCATGATTATGTCCCCCATTATGAAGGCTTAACATTGTATTCTGAAAATGTGGTAGAATACATTTCTGGAAGTGTTGTTAGGCAAGTGAGTAGAAAGCTGAAATGTGTAGGTTGTTTGGAAGCTCTACTTGCTCCTTGCACTGAAAGAAAAACAGGGTTAATAGCAATCAAAGATTTTAAAGATAGCCTATACAATCCTTATAAAGATGTGGTAAAGTTATTTAAATTGGCAGAAAGAGTGCTGAGAAATAATGAAATTCATATTGGGAATAAAAATTTTCTATTAAGATTGTATGTAGAGGTTTTCAGAATGTTGGGACATAGTCAGATTTTATTTTCAGAGTTTGAACACCTTATGGTTTCAACTGAATTTGGAGAGGAATCCCATTATTCAGTTTTAATAAAAATGTTATTAAAACATTACTTTAATTGCAGGTTGCATCATTTATGCAAATCTAAAGCTATGGCTGAAAGAGGAAGACTGGTTAGGCAAATGTTTACTAAGTTAATACTGTTTAAAGGGCAATAAGGTAAACAGATTTCAAAATAGTCAAAACATCAATAATTTAATCAACTGATTTTGTTTCAGATATGGAGAACCAGATGGTCTTGTTCAATATTATTGTCTAATCAATTTCTTAGTTTCCTCAGGTTTGAACAGTATCTTCATTCCAAACCATCACATCTTTCCGTCCTTCTTGGTGCAGGTTTTTTTAGGGTTTTCCTGCACCTTAGGTAAATGCCAAGTTGGTCAATAAACAGCAGCTGAGGGTCCCTATAACCAAGGGCTGTGACCTCCCCAATCATATCCTTACATTCCCAAACTCTGCTTCAAATTATTGTGGTGGTTTTTAAATACTTCCGTTATTTTGCAATTGGCGAAATAAAATTTTCTATTCATCTATATAATGAATGTGTTTTATTTCGTTTAACCTTGATCCCTATCAACTTTCAACTATATTTAATGTCAATCTAGATGCATTTAGATGTTACTTGTACAACGTACAATTGTATGATTGTAAAAAAATTAAAATTTTAGATATTGGGAGTAATCTTTATTATAGACTGATGCTTCATATCTCATCTAATAATTCGGCATTAATATCAGAAATGACTGATTTAAAACAAAAATGATAAATTAACTATTATAAAGTTAACTGTCAATGTTTACATGTTGTATTTAGCATTGAGATGATGTTAATGAGCCCTATCCGTGTTAACTTTAATTTCGGCACTTTCCTTGTGTGACATTACAGAAATAATTTACCATTTTTAAGTGGTGTTATATATATTATATGTAATGAAACACTTTCTAGCTGGTTTCCGCTCATTTGTAACTTTAATACATATGTATATATAGTTTTTAAATCTTGATTTACGAGATACGCTTCCTGCACGTATTCGTTAGTCCACCTCAATTCAATGCCAGCAGACGACAGGACACGCCCACCCTTACCCTCCAAAAAATGGCGCCTGAGCCTTCAATTTGCTTCAAATATGGCGGCGCCTTGTCCAGTCTATGTTGTTTATATATGTCTTTGGTATCCTTTACCTTTACATTATCTTTGGCACTCTTAGCACATGAATGCTTAGCCAGCTTAAAATCACTGCGTATACTTTTAACCTTAAAATCTACCACACTTTTTAATTCTACCATATTTTCTATCTGTTTAACACTACTATTTACGCATTTTTCCTTATATACACCTTCATGTATGATCAGCTGATCGGAGTCGTGGCAGTTATCGCGTGATTCACCTCCTTTTTTACACCGTGCATTAATTCTTTCCCCTGTACTTTCTAATGTTTCATTTACGCTTTCTAAACTAGACTTCAAATCTATCTGCATTTCCTTAATACTATTATCGCTTGTCGTTAAGACCTACTCTCTTCAACACAATACCATAAACTAAACACCAATCGTCTTTCTTGTTGTCAATAATCTTATAATATGGGTCATCAGGGTGTAATAACTTTTCTTTAAACAACATGTCTTTATTTATGAAAGTGTCACTTGTTTGAAATCTTGTATGTTCATTTGGCACATATGGAGTGAAGTTTTATTAAGAATATCAGGATGTTGATTGTCGTTTCTCTGTCTACTAAGCAAATCGGGTAAATGGTTATCAACACCCTTACAATATTGAATAGTGAAATCATACTGCTATAAGAACAATTCCCATCGTAGAAGCCTTTGATTTTGAGTATGACAACTCCATAAGAATGTGAGTGCCTTGTGGTCAGTGATTAACGTAAATTTCTGCTCCAATAAGTATGGCCGTAATTTCTGCAAAGCCCAAACTATAGCCAGAATTTCTTTTTCGGTTGTTGAATAGTTCAACTCGGCACCCCGAAGAACCTGACTAATTAACGAAATGATAAGTTGCTTACCATTTTTTTCCAAGTGATACATCATTGCTCCTAAAACAGTATCGGAACTATCGGTTTGAACACAAAGACGTTCATTAAAATCTGGGTGTGAGATGGTAAACGAATTAAAAAAATTGGTTTTGATACTATCAAAAGCTGTTTGATGATGCAATTCCCACTTCCACTTGGTGTTTTTTTAATAAACTTAACAGAGGATATGTGGAAAAACTATAATACGGATAAAAGCGAGAATAATAATTGCAAATCCCGAGAAATTGCAGAGGTCCCGGATGTTTTTTGGTGGGGGTATATTGTGAATTTCCTCAGCTTTTTCTTGTGTCAAATGTATCCATTGAGTGGTAACTCTGTATTGTAGAGTGGACAGCACCATCTAGTGGGAAATCTATAAAGCTAATCAGTCGTTCGAGTGAAGTTGGACAGTGCGGTTGTGTGTAGCCATGTGATTAAAATTAAGTTACCTTCGAATCCCCAACAATTGGTAGCAGAGACTGGACAATTACAAACAAGGGAAGTGAAATTTTACAAAAACGCGAGTGATAATAAAATGGAGCTGTCAACACAAAGAGTCGAGATTTTGCCCGGGGACAATTACCTAACGTGGTCGTTAAAAATGGGTGCCATTTTGAGAAAAAAAACTTTACAAAACAATTATCGAGAAACCTGAGCAAGTATGGAGAAATGAAGACGAAGCAGAAAAAGAAGAATGGGAATACAAAAATGATGAAGCGTTTTCGGAAATTGTGACAACATTATCGACCGAACAAGCTGGACCGTTTATTGGATGGACTAGTGCTAGAAAATTATGGATGAAGCTGAAAGAAAATTTCGAAGGTAACGCGCATGACAAATTAATAGACGCTATGATGGAACTGAGACAAATTAAGATGGGAGAGAAAGAGACAGTTGAAAATTACATTACAAGAGCCCGAACAATGGAAGCGAAATGTGCTATTTATGGACAATCAATTAGCGAACGAGAAATGGTATTCCACGTAGTGCGAGGTATAAATGAAAAATTTGAAACAATAGCTGCGACGCTCCGAATACAGAGGTCGGCAACAATGGACGACATCAAACAAGCCTTGAAAGAAGAGGAGGCAAGAATGGGAAACAAAACTACACAAAACAAGAGCGATGCGGTTTACCAGGCAAGAAACCATACAATAAAAGAAACTAGAACTTGTTACAATTGCAACAAAGTCGGTCATCTTGGAAAAGATTGCTGGCATAGGAAGAAAGGAGGAAATACAAGACAAAATGAAAATAATTCAACCGCTAGAGGGCAATCTTGGAGAGGTCGAGGAAGAGGTCAAGGTCATGGAGGTGGAGCAAGCAACAATCGAGAGAGGAATCAACACCCAGCGAGCGTAGTAACAGAGAGGGTTGACAATCAAAACTTCCACGTAACAATTAAATTAACGGACGTGGCTAATGCAGTATCAGAGGACCCAGATAGCGAAAACATTTGGGGAATCGATTCCGGATGTAGTATTCACATGTCACCGCATTATCAAAATATGACGAATACAAGGCCTTACAATGAAACAGTGGTATTGGCGGAAGAGGCGAGAGAAATCGACGCAACAGCCATAGGTGATGTAGAAGTCATAACCAGAGTGGAACAAAAAGTGTACAACACTACAATTAGAGATGCACTATACGTACCGAAATTAAGAATGAACTTGTTATCAGTGCGAAGCCTAGTGAAAAATGGGAACTCGGTCATATTCGACCAAAACGGTGCATCAATAGTGAACAAAAAGGACGTAGTAGTAGCGACATCAGAAGACGTGGAGAAGATGTACGTCATCAGAACTGAGCCGAACAAATACATTGACAGGGATGTTTTACATAATGATGATTCCAACATGACGGCGGTAGAGAAGCAGACGTGGCAGAGACGGATGAGTCACATTGGAGAGAAGTACTTAAACAAGATGAAGAAAGACAAAATGGTCAACGAAATCGAGTACAAGGATGTTAAATTAGATAAATGCACGGATTGCATTATCAGCAAGGCAACACAAGCGCCACATAAGACAGTGACGAACGAGAGTGCAAAGTACGTGTTAGACTTGATACACATGGACCTTTGCGGGCCCATGCCGGTTGCATCAATGGGAGGTGCGAAATACATTTTCACAATAGTCGACGGATACAGTCGTAGAGTTTTCGTATATTTCTTAAAAACGAAGGATGAAACTTACAACAATTTGAAGGACTTCGTGGAACGCAAAGTAAATGAAACAGGGAACAGAGTCAATCGAGTACGCAGCGACAATGGAACTGAATTTACAAATGGACAGATGAAAGAGCTAATGCGACACAAAGGCATAAAACACGAATTGACGGTACCTGGAAACCCAGCGAGTAATACCATAGCCGAACGGATGAATCGGACAATATTAGAGAAGACAAGAGCACTATTACAAGATTCGAAGTTAACACAGAAGTTTTGGGGTGAAGCGGCATCAACAGCCGCATACCTGCTGAACTGTTCGCCAAATAAACACAACGGAGACCAGACGCCAATTGAGAAGTGGACTGGAAGAAAACCAAATCTCGGACATCTGAGAGTTTTTGGTTGCGTGGGATATTACACAACGACGACTACATGCAGAGGGAAATTCGACCCAAGAGCGGAGAGAGGAATTTTTGTGGGATATTCCAAGTCAAGACTTGCATACAGAATGTACAATCCAGAAAAGCAAAAGTTATTTGAGTCGAGATCTGTCATTTTTGAAGAAAACAAGAAGGGAGGAGACTTACTACAAGGTCAAGCGAAAGAGACTGAAGATTATTTGGTCGAGATGATAGAAGAATTACAAGCGAAAGAAGGAGAAACCCGAATATTGGAAAACACAACAAATGTAAACAGTGAAGAAGATGAAAGTGACCATGAGCAACTAGAGGAGGAACCAGAGGAGAACGAGCTTCCGATAGCTGAAATGAT
Organism: Eucriotettix oculatus; assembly: GCA_034510155.1. NCBI lineage: Eukaryota > Metazoa > Arthropoda > Insecta > Orthoptera > Tetrigidae > Eucriotettix > Eucriotettix oculatus. The sequence goes on from JAEMUL010000008.1 coordinate 100,612, forward strand.
AACGAATAAAAGAGGGAGAAAACTGGGTGAAACGAACATACAGATTCAAGAAAGACATCGTATGGAGCGAGAAAGAAATGAACAACTATTGAGAGGAAGTGGAGTAAGAAGATCACAACGAATTGAGGAAAAACATGTTGCAAATATCGCGTTTGAAATTCCTAAAACTGCGGAAGAAGCCAGGAACAATCGAGCAGCAAAGGAATGGACGAGAAATTTATTGGAAGAGCTGGAGTTAGAAGAATTCATTAGTGAGACGAGAACGATCGAGAGTGACAGCCAAGCAGCCATACAATGGATCCAAAATTGCGGAGTAAGGATTCGGACGAAACATATTAACCGTATATACTATTTTTGCAGAGATTCGTATACTAACGGCGAAATACAACTAAAGCATATATCGTCAGAAGAATTGGAGGCGGACCTCCTAACTAAACCAATCAGTGAAAGAAAACTTCGAGCAGCTATTGAGATGTTGAAGCTCGGATGGTCTGCCCAGAGGGGGGAATTGTAGAGTGGACAGCACCATCTAGTGGGAAATCTATAAAGCTAATCAGTCGTTCGAGTGAAGTTGGACGGTGCGGTTGTGTGTAACCATGTGATTAAAATTAAGTTACCTTCGAATCCCCAACATGTATCCTAAGAATTCTAAAGACTCCTGAAAAAAGAAAGTTTTTTCTAATTTCAATGTCATATTGGCTTTTTCTAAGATATTAAACAATTTGCTAATTTGTGATATATGATCCTCATAATATCTAGCCCATAGATATTGTCTACATAATATATCAAATTCAGTATAGCCCCTTCAGGTATGATTGTGTTTAAGTAGTGAATGAGGGCAGCCCCACTATTTTTGAGTCCAAATGATGCACACTGGAAAACATATGAAACATTGTTATGCATAAAACCAGTATATTGCTGATTGTCAGGGTGTATTGGGAGTTTCCAGTAAGAGGAAGTGAAGTCAGTTTTAGAGAAAAATCTCGCCCCAGAAAACTTTTTCAAAACCTGAGGTGGCTGCTCATATTGGGGTAACGTTAGCGAGTTCAACCTTCTAGCGTCCAAACACATTCTTATTTTGCCATCTTTAACCACCACCAAAGGATTAAGGAAAGGCGTAGAAGCTTTTCTTATTCTTATCTTTTAACATTTGTTCGATTGCTAAGTTAACTTCTTCCCTAAAGGCAACTGGTATATTATAGTTAATGAGGAATGAACTGTCATAAAATGCTGGTGTCATTTGATATATAACAGACTCCCTTTCCTTTTAGAATTAATAGGTTAGATTCAAGTTGGCACCCATGCTTGGTACATACCGTAAAGATATACCTCCTCACCCATACCTAACTGAAATATTGAGGATTCCCAATTCCTGCAGAGTTTTTGAAATAGTATGGTGTACTGCAACTTTTGACTCACCCTGTATTCCAGTACACGCAATCGCTACTTCAGTCTCTGTTGTGTTCCCTGGTTAGAGGGTTTCGTTCGTGGCGCCGCCACCAGAAGGCGGCACCGGCTGACGCGGGAGTGTGGAGGACTCGTTGACAATTCGAATGCGCGAGCAGTCGTCTTACAGAATGTATCCATATAAGTCATGTCGTATAAAGTTAACTTCTTCCCTAAAGGCGTATAAAGTGCCAATCTAACGTGTATAGTGCTTATTCAATACTACCCGTACTCACCCGGGGATCCGAAAAGGACTATATACGCAACAACTGGCGACGAGGATGGGTGAGAAGAAACAACTCGGAAACAGCAAGTGAGCAAAGTTCAAAAGTGAAACGTAGGCAGCCATTGCTGTGGCAGTTGAACATTCAAAAAGTGAACATTCCGTTCGTCGAAAATACAAGTTCTGAAGTGGAAATTCAAGTCATCAATCACACTACAATTTAGATAAGTGGCATTTTAATTCAAGAAAATGGCTACATTAGGCGTTATTGAAGAATTCGACGTGAGTCAACCGCAGTCGTGGGACGCTTACGCTGAACGACTGGCGTTTTACATGCAAGCGAATGGAATCGAGGAAGTCGGTAAGAAGAGAGCCGTATTCTTAACTGTTTGTGGGGCAAAGACGGACGCCATTGTTCGTTCTCTTTTGTCGCCGGAAGCTCCGTCAACGAAGTCGTATGACGAAATAACCGCTCTTCTTAAAGCACATTTCGCGCCGCAACCATCCGAAATATTTCAACGGTTCCAATTCCACCGTCGAAATCAACTTGCGGACGAAACTGTTAATACGTATATCGCCGAACTTCGTCGTTTAGCTGAACATTGCAATTTTGGCGCTACGCTCGACCTGACGTTGCGAGATAGACTTGTCTGCGGTATCCGAGACGAAGCTCTACAACGCCGGTTGCTCGCCGAATCTGCTTTAACCTTCGCGCAAGCACAGGAAAAAGCTTTGGCAGCCGAAGCTGCTACCCGACATACGAAAGAAATCCGAGGTGCTGGTACTATAAATGCAAATCTAGTCAACACGGATCCTCCGAAATACGAAAACCGACGCCAACGGTCGAACAAGTGTTCCGGTAAGTCACGAGGCGGACAGAATTCAATCGAAGTTTGTGCAAGCTGTGGTGGTAGTCATCTTCGTGATAATTGCAAATTTCGAGATGCTGAGTGTCGCCGTTGCAAGAAAAGGGACACATCGAGCGTGTTTGTCGTTCGAAGCCTGCGGAGAACTCGCAAGGGGACCGTGGAAGTTTTTCTCGTCGCCCACCGCCGATTCCAAAGGATAAGAAGCCTTTCAAGACGAGTGTATACAACCTCCAGCATATCCAGACGTGCGAAATATCGTCCACTGCGACCGAAATCAAGACCGTCGTGCGAGTAAATGGTCAGACATTCGAGATCTGGACGGACCACAAGCCGCTGCTTGGTTTGTTGGCTAAAGACAAGCCTACTCCGGATATGCTATCGCCACGCATGCAGCGATGGAGTCTTTTGCTGGTCTACAAGCCGGGGAAGACCATTGGCCATGCTGACGGATTGAGCCGATTACCTCTACCCACCGACGAACTCGAAGTTCCGCCGCTGTAAGAGCCTGTGTTTGAGGCATTGGACAAGCCGCCGCTTACAGCGTCGGAGATTGCGAAAATGACGTCGAAGGACCCGCTCCTGTCGCGTGTCCTCAACTGGGTGTGGAGGGGATGGCCTGCTGGGAAGTTGGGCGACAAATTCACGCCATTAATCCGGCGTCAACATGAATTATCAGCTCATAGAGGATGCCTGCTATGGGGTTGCCGCGTCGTTATTCCGAGCGAAGCAAGGGAGCACATTCTTGAGACGTTGCACGATTCTCATCAAGGCATCGTCAAGACTAAGGCACTAGCCAGGAGCTACGTTTGGTGGCCGAGCATCGACGCGCAGATCGAGGATGTCGTCAACCGATGTGAGACGTGCCAGTTAACTCGTCACGCACCACCGAAAGCACCTGTTTTCCCATGGGAATGTACTAAGAAGCCGTGGTCTCGACTTCACATCGATCACGCTGGCCCATATCAAGGTTGCATATTTCTTCTAGTCGTCGATTCGTATTCCAAATGGTTGGAAGTGATTCGAGTAAAATCGACAGACGCTATTTCGACAATTCAAGCACTACGACCATTGTTCGCTACGCATGGTATTCCTGACACCATCGTGTCCGACAATGGAACTGGCTTCACCTGCGCCGAGTTCCAGGAGTTCGCCAGTAATAATGGCATTCACCATATCACCGTCGCTCCCAAGCATGCGTCTTCGAACGGACAAGTCAAGCGAATGGTTCAGACTGCGAAGGATGCGCTGAAGCGAATCATTGTTGGAATGTGGCACCTGAGGCTCGCAAGATTCCTGCTAGCCCAGCATTCTACTCCAAGCGCCACTACAGGCACGTGCCCCGCCGAACTTCTAATGGGACGTCGCCTCAAGACCTGCTTAGACCGCCTGCACCCCGACTTCTCAGCGGAAAGGTCGTCAAAGCAGGAACGACTCCAAGTCTTCGCGGCGTTAGCCAAGTCTACGCGAAGGGCTTTGGAAACTATCCGAAGTGGGTTCCGGCAACAGTCATCGAGGTCACCGGTCCAGTATCCTACCGCGTGCAGACCCCTGATGGATAAGTCTGGCTTCGTCACGTCGATCAACTCCGTCGACGTATCAATGGTAACGATCCGACCAACAGCGATGAACCCGAAGAGGACTCCGAGATTCAAACTGAGTCCGAGATTCATCCGACTGGGACCATGGCCGCCGCAGCTGATCCAGAGGAACCGCCTGCGGGAAACCATGAACCACCTGATGCAAATTCAAGCCAGGATTCGTCAGGAACGCCGATCCGCAATCCGTCGACTCCTGGGACCCAAGCAAGGCCGAGGTCCTTGCCTGCGAGGAATCGTCGTCCTCCACCCTACTTATCGGACTACGAAACTTAGGGGGGAGGAATGTTGTGTTCCCTCGTTAGGGGGTTCCGTTCGTGGCGCCGCCACCAGAAGGTGCCACCGGCTGACGCGGGAGTGTGGAGGCCTCGTTGACAATTCGAATGCGCGAGCAGTCGTGTTACAGAATGTATCCATATAAGTCATGTATTATACTAAATAAAGTGCAATATCGGCGCTGCGGGAGTTTTCTCGCAGGCGCTTCAGTCCAGAGTGACTGCGGGGCTCACCTGATGATGTCGGGAATGCCTCGCACTCTCTCTGGGTACTTTTTATCAAAGTTCTCATATGCCGAGACACCTTCACCTATTTTAGGAGGTATATGTACCGGGGTCAAAGACGGGCATATGGCAAGAGCTATCCGCTGATCCCATTGGATCAGTCGGCCAACTGCCTCCTGAAACTGGTGGAGACACGGATAAGGGAATGCTGCGACCCCACAGCAAACTCGTCTCCCGTCATTTGGAAGGGCTTGAGAATAGTACCCAATGCCCGACCTACCTGATGCAGGTTTTCTAGGGTTTTCCCTGCATCTCATTAGGTGAAACACCGGGTAGGATCCCTTGGCTACCTTGCTCTACCTTCCGCATCCCCCCTTTTCAATTCCCTTCTTATGCTATTAAAGGGGAGTTGCCTGTTTCAGGATCACCCTCATGTAGCCTGTTACCCCCCAAAAAAATAATAAAGTGCCAATAAATCCGAAAAGGACTATATACGGAACAGTCTGTCATCACAATAATGACCAAAATCAGATGAGTAAAATTTTAACTTAAGAAATAGAAACTGCACGAAGTAACCCATAACCCAATAATGGCCAAATCAGTTATTTACAATTTTTACATAAGAAATAACTTTTAGAAACATACTAAATGACAGTCAATTACACAGAAATGTGACAGTTATAATGGTATTAGTATATTCAAAAAGAGGTTAATGTCAATAAGACGAAATATTGTGGTGCTTTTCGGGAATGATCATAATTAACGAAGAAATTGCATCGTTAAAAAACGAAAGGGAATAATTTTATTAAATTAATTCAAACAATTTGGTTTAGTCGGAGTTCCTCCCTTCTTCATTGTTGCAACTCATGTTTATATTGCAAGAGATGTTTTTGAGACCGAAATTTAGGCCTTTGTCCCAATTTTTCAGGTCTCCTCTAGTAGTATTGATTTGGGTTCCTAGTTCTGGCTATCAATATCATCTCAATTGGGTGTTAATTTAATATTCAGCAATCACAATTGTTATTTGCTCTGCTATCGATATCATCTCAATTGGATGTTAATTTAACATTAAGCAATCACAATTGTTATTTGCTCTGCTTTTGACCTGGCAAGCAACCTAGCCCACTTCCCAATAATTATCCTTATATATAATTACATATATACAAAATTAATAAATGCTATTATGGGAGAAATTGTTTCTTATATAAATATATGTGTGGGGTGCAAAAAAACTTCACAATGTTTAATAGATGAAATCTTGTTTTTGCTTAGACACTCTGTCTATTAATTAACAGTTTTAGGTTCATAATAAAATGGAAGAATTTAGTATTCAATAGCTAAAGCTGATAAATATCTGGTTCAAGAATCATGGAAAAGTGGGTAGAATATCTCAGACCAATAGGAAAGCATTACTACTCAAGTTTCCTATTGTACCAGGAAAATAATAGAGTGTGACGGAGTTTTCGACATACGAATTAAGTGGAATTATAACGTGATATTATTATCCATATTGTAGAAAGAATCAATTCAAACGTTTACGGATCACTTATTCACGTCCCACAGAACACAGTTTGGGAAACCCGGGTATAAAGCAGTGTTTTTCTTAAATGTGTAAATGAATTGGGGGGGAATATTATTTAATTAAACTAATAATTGGATTTAAATATACACATTTATTAATTGTAAACACAATAATTTTAATATGGGTCGTGAATGTATATATTGTGTACAAAAATAGTTAATTAAAATGGGATCGTATTAAAGATCTCAGGTCTCATGTATCGATAGAATATCGATAGGAAGGAAAAGGAAGAATTCAAAGGAAAGGATGATAGGAAAGATTGTTTGGGTCCGTGATTGCCTTGACAATCAGATCAGAGTCTGGTGTTAGAAGTAATAACGCAACACTCAAGAGGTAAGTAAAGTATATTAAGAGAAAAGTATGGAGTAGACCAGGACCTCCACCCTAGCCGACAATCAACAGAAACTGTCCAGATTCTCCCGAACTTTCCAAGGAGGGGGTAAATCTTCATACATCAATCCCACACAGTTTTGAAGTGGGGATCCAATGAGAAATTATAAATGGCTGCCAAAAGTAGTTGACTTGCATTCTCACGCTTGGGTCAGGATGCAAGTTGAAACTGTAGAGTTTTCGATGAGCTAAGCCAGACATTCGTCGCCACACACTGGCCGCATGGATCGTATTGCATCCTGTCTGCGCTTAAGCTCCTTCTTGAATAAATAACAATTTAGATTCCCTCAAATTATATTACACAGGGTATTAATGGTTTGGGTGACCACGTGCAGCATATTTTTTTGTTCATTGACGAGCCTGAGTTGTTAGACTCTTCTTCCCTGCTTCCTGGACTGATCAAAGCATGGTCCACCTCTCCACTGCCACCTCACAAATCTGCTCTCGCCGTAACTTCTCTGCTGCCAATCTCCTCTCTCCACCTCCTTGTATCACCAGAAATCTGTCCACATCTCTCCTTCAATATCCTCTCGCCATCACCTTGTATCACGTTTAACTCAAAAGTTACTTAATTCACAATTTGCTCTGCTCATAACACAGGGAAGCACACCAACCCGCTCTCTAAAGACACATCTTCACTCAACCATGTCCTTCGCCGCTCCCTAAGTACAACCTTCACGGGAGCTCATCCGCTCCGTGTCCATCCTATCGCCCGTCCCACTCAACCGTCCAACACGCTCTCTAAGTACACAATGTCCTAAGAACTGTCATTGTTTATCAAAATTTCGGTATAAAGTATTGTAGCATGAAGTTACTCCTCTGTTGTCGGTTTCTTTTGAGACTTGCCGACAGGAAGGTATTGTAAATGGCGCGCCACAAGTGTCAATAATTTCCTTGTAAAACGTTTCCGTAAATAAAAAAAATGGGCGCGGGTTCTACTGCGCTACAAATGTGATAACGGAAACAATCTTTAATTGTTTCTTTTCTTGAGTTTATAGTAAAATACCACAGATATTTTGAAGTGCTGATAATAAACTGAAGTTAAATGTGATGAGCAGTAAATAGGATAATAAATAAAAAAAGACGGCCACAAGTCAGCATTAAATAAATCTCTATTTTAATAGAAGCGACGTTTCATCTCCATTTTGAGACTTCCTCAGGCTTACTGCAAACAGTATTCCAATACAGTTATAGTAGCTTCAATAAATAGTCCCCTCCACAAAATTTCAACTTCTTTGTATAATTTGTTAAAGAGGTTTAAATTGTGAAGTTGTTTCGGTTAAAAATTCATTATGATTTGTAGAGAACGTACAAAATTTAGAAATTACCTAATGACCATATTTTAGTTTATTTAGATGTAGTTTCCCTGTTCAATTCATTACCTAAAGTATTTAATTATTGTAAGTTTCAAAAAACGATGGGAAAACTATTTTTCAGATCTTACTAGCATTCCTTTGTCTTATATGCCCGTTTTACTCAATTTAATTTCAAACTTAACTTATTCTTCATTTAATAGTTCTTATTATCACGAAATATGTTGATCTCCAATGGAAAATCCTTTTGAAGAGATTGTGGTGAGAGATTTGGAAGCGTTAAGTATCTCAGTAATATATTTTTAACCATTAACATACTTCAGATAATTCAAATTTTCAATATCTATCATCAAAATTTTAATTTCATTTATGAAATAGAACAAAATAACTTAATTTTCTTAATAATCTGATAAGTGTTCAAAATAAATAATTATAACCAATTGGTATCAAAAATTTACATATCCAGGTAGATTTACAATCACCCATTGCTCAAAAGAAAGCCATGGTTTATAATCTCGTAGATAAGACTGTCAAGTTGTCACATCACAAATACCGCGGGGTAAACCTAAATAAAGCTATCAATATTCTGTCACTAAATTCGTACCCAATCAATTTCATTAACAAACATGTCAAAATTAGATTGAATGAAATCAGGTATTCCAAAAATAATTTAACTGTTAAAAAGATTGAGAGAAAATTGAATTTCATAATTTTACCTAATATAGCCAAAATAAAATATAAACTAATAATTACGATGTAGATTTTCTTAAATAAATAATTTTAATTTCGTTTTAATATTAAGGACAAAATTAACTTTCTGGAAAGGTATAATGTTATCTACAAACTTAATTGTTTATATTGTAACGCATTGTATATCGGACAAACTGAAAGAACTTTAAAAACTCGCATTGAGGAACATAAAAACAACATCAAATTTGACAGTTGTGTCAAAAAACAAGCATGTTAGTGATCACAATTTCGATTGACAAAATGTGGAAATTTTAGACGATGAAAATCTCTAGAATTATGAGTGAAATGTTGTATATGAGGTGCAACCCTCATGCAATCAATGTTAAAAATGACACGAATAATTTGAACAAATTTTACGATACTCTTTTGTTGTAGTAGTTGAACGCTTTAAGATTCTGCTCCATTGTAAAATTTAACTGCCGAAAGCATTCATTGTTACTACATCATTTCGGCGGTAACCGTCTGGAGCTGGAGATGGTCCATCGCGGCTCCAAATTCTTCACATGGAAATTAAATAATCTTTTCGGCTGCGGGAGTCAACGAGTAAATAAGATGTATTGCTAAATTTGTAAGTTTTTATCAATTTTTTATATATAAAAATTGAAACATTGAATGTATCTTTAATTTATTGGAATATTGTTTGTATTAAACCCGAGGAAGTCTCAAAATTGAGATGAAACGTCGCTTCTGTTAATAAATAGTGATTTATTTAATACTAACTTGTGGCGTCTTTTTTATTGTTAATTTGAAAGTCAGAAAAGTTTATTGCAAATAGGTTTATATGTAAAATGAAATAAAATTTTAATATCAAATGTGAAAAGTTGGAGACATATTATATGTGAATTATATTAAATTTTGTGTCTAACAACTTATGCTTAAATCTTTAAATGAGGCGTTGAGAGCGTAAGTGGACTAATGTGGACTGTGTTAACTGATACCAACATACGATATTAATGCAATGAACATGAGTTTCACTTCCTATATATTTTAAGTTGTTTAGAATTTAGCAGCTTTTAACGTTGTTGCTCTCAAAAACTGATAAAGATGAGTGAGCTTAGTCCGTTTGTGCTCTTCGCCATTTCGCGTGACATCTGCGAACAAAAGAAACTGTTCCTTCAGTGACAACCTGCAAGAGTAAATCAGTACAAATGAGTTTCTCAACGTGGAAACAAATTGGAAAAGTGTGGAGGAGCAAATGAAACATTAGTTGCTTTTTAATAAAAATACATTGTATTTCACACCAATAAATTATTCTTGGGAGATTCTAATGTGTGTCTTTTCTGCAGTTATATTTTACTTGTGTATAAAATGTTTTCGGTTATATTTTTGAGAATGTTATGACCAACAATATCTATCCTTTATGAATATCATGACTCGATATTAATATATATATATTATAATATAATTGTATATAAGAGGAATCTTTTTATTATTCCTATTTTATATATTTAACTTGTAAATAGTAATTTTCATATTTTGGCCATCAGAGGCGCATTAACACAATGCACCACTATAAAAGCCTTGGCGAATAGTTGCCTATACAGTCAAGCTTGATAGAAGCAACGTGTGTAGTAGTTTGCAACACCAACGTATATAATAGGTAAATCCTTCTCCCTGAGATTCACTCTCCATGGTACATTCTTAGTTCGTAGCTATATAGACTGTAGATCGAGCATTAATGTTCCTGTTTTTGTCGTTTCACAGCCTGATGATGACCATAATGGCCGCAAGCTAGCCTGATTTTATTTGACAATAAACCTTGAGGACTATAGAGCGGTTTCTTAATAATTTTAATATATAACAAATTCCATTTTTAATCTACATTTGTAACTATATTCTTTTCTTGTTATATCAAATTTTAGTATATAATTTTAGTATATAATTTTATCATTATTTAATTATTAATTAATATCCCCCTATAATCATTATACAATATAAATGTACAATGTTTATTTTCAACAAAACGAATATCACTAATAATAAGATGATGTCTCGTAACTGTTAAATGCAATGCTTGTACATACAATGGCTCCAGTTTGAGGCAACAAGTCCATTGAAAATAGTTTATAAACACTGGAAGAGAAGAGCCATTTCAATAAATTGATGTGGCAAAAGAACATTGACAAGCATCAGGAATTTAGTATTGCTGTATCCAAGTTTCCATTTAATTACAGAAGCAAGAAAAAAGGACATGATCAATTTGTTTGAATTTGCACCCCCAATTTATCACAATTTCTACATTAACTTAAAAACCGCCTGCAGTAATGAAAAAAGGTTGCCTCTCCTTGATTTTGGAGGTGTTTTTGAGGAGGAAAATCTTTCCTAACAAATAGAAAGCAATGTAAAGTATTGCAAGAAAGGTGTAAAATGTATAATATTATATATTAATCATGTTATTGAATGTGTTCAATAAATAGTGTTAATATTCATTAAACAAATGGACTTTTAATTTTGAATGAAAAACACTCAGAGCGAAAATGGACTAACCCACAAAAAAATTAATGTATCCTTGTAGAAAGTGCATTTTTGTGATATTTGTACTTATAGAGCTTCAATAAATCCACAGTTAATAGTATTAACTTTTGAACACTCAAACGTTACGATTAAAAAAATAATTCTTTTTTAGCCCATACTATGATGCTTATTTTCCACACATTTACTTCCTTAGGTTTGGTCCACTTCTGCTCTCATGCCTCAAATCATCTAATGTTTAAATATTAGCAATTGTATATTTAAACTTATAAATTAATGTTTGCCTTATCTTGATTTAATTTGATTCTCTGATTTATATAACGTTAAAAAATTGTTTTTAATCAAATTGAATTAATTTTGTGTGTTTTTATTCAGTTTAAGACTTCACTTTTGATTACTTCATATTATTTACCCGTCTTCGCTGTATATAACAATTTTACATATATTTCATTATAATTGATATTATGTATGCATACATTATATTTTTCTCTACTATTAGAATTAATATGTGTCATGCAAGATGACAGTCCGCAGTCGACTCGGTAGGACCAGGCAGGCCCTCAATGGGCTGTAGAGCTATGGAGAAACAAAAATTAGAATTTATATATTTAATGGTAAGTAACGAAAAAAAAGACATACAAGAGTCGTAACAACGCCAGGATCATAACCTGTCATGTCTTGACACAACTCAATTCAAGGTTTTCCCTTTTCCCAGACCTCTATTTCTTCGATTACTTGCCGCATATTTCTTATGACGTCCATCGCTGACTCTAAAATTCTGAATACTCATGCAGTACACTAATCTCTTCATCCTCCGTAGTGAAATCATTGTAAGTTTCGAAATATTTCTAAATCCTATATTTCTCTCTTCTCTTTAAATATGAATAAAAATTAGTGTAGTGGTAGGAAAAGAAAAAAATTAATTCAAATAGCATTCAGCAGTCTTTTAAAATTTCTCAATTTTTTCCAAACAATGAACAAAATTGATGGATGCTTTATAGAATTAGTTCCAATCATCATGGACACTCAGAAGTAATCACACTCCTGGGTGCATGGCTCCCACAGAATAGTCTCTTGTAAACTACGATCGCTTATTCCAGGCCTGAGCATTATAACAAATACAGTCTCAATGTCCTCCGTTGCAAAAGTCCCAGAATCATCTCCAAAGTGGCTACATAGATTGTTCAAATAAATAGGTTGGACAAATAATATGAACTTGTATAACTTCGTTGTATTTGTTTGAAGTTATAAATTATGTTGATGTATAAACACGTCCGTCCGACACAATCGTATGTCTCCAACTACTCAAAGCTCTTTCCCTCATAAAAGAGCTAGAAATTAGACCTCGCTCCGAAAAGAGTGGGTATCGGAGCGGTGAGGTGTCGTTTATTGCTGAGCGAGTTGAAACGGGGAGTTGCACAGAGAAGAGCGTTGGAATGAGGCGCTCTCTACCTGATCCATTCCTTTGAACGAGAGATGGAGAAAAGATTCGTTGATCCCTAGTGGGGAGCGAGCGCAAAGCCACTCACCGGAGTGGGTAGTTCATTTTGAACGACGCGATTGGGAGCGACATATCTCTATTTATAACGTATATTGGAAATTACTTGTTAAAGCAATAATGACTTTTTCTTGAAACTAATTATTAATTATATTCTTTTCTGCTTAAGGCAAACGCTTTTAGAACAATAATAGCTACACTATCTCTAGTGGGCGTCCGTTCGCGTTGTGGGTTGGTTGCGAGTTCCTTCGAAATTTAGGTACCTTTATTTAGTTTCTTGTGAATTTTTAGTAGACTTAAGTGCACACGCTAACAAATATCCAGGTTTAACTCGAAGAAAAGTTTTGTCCGCTACGAACCGTGGGAGCCACTATGAAGTAAACGTTTTACCACGTGAGAGATACAGTTGACCATGGAAATCCGAACCAATTATTGATAGTACAAGGTGGAATTTTGAGTGTATTATATTTGATTTTTACTCGTCGTGTTACAAAATTCATCGGTCATTTAATGTTACGGTACTTAAAAGAAACTTGCGCATATAAAAATGTATATTTTGACTTTTGGAGACTTCTTAAGTTTAATATTGTATAGGCGACTGATCGAAAAGATTTACTTTTACTTTATATCTCACACATCTAAGAAAGTGAAACAGCACGTTATTCGAGCGATTAATACACAATAAAACACGATGAGACGATATTTGTTAACTGTGCACTACAGTGGATTATGATCGGAAAATTTTAAACCTTAACCGTGAAGAATATAAAATGAAATATATGTTTACTACAATATAATTTCCCAGTCCTTCAAATGGTGTCAACTAGAAAACGATATATGGCGTCCATCTGAACGATTCATACCTATGTAAAATCTCATTTTTGGCGTTTTTTCACTTTGGCGCCTGGTTTTCTACACCACTATTAACAAACTGTATTTTCTATAAAGCTTTAAATCTTCTGTAAAATAGCAAACTACTAAATATGAATACCGTACTATTTTACGTATCTTTGCATAATCATTAAAAATAAGAAAAAAGAAATGGTATTATTTTTTTACAAGATAATGTTCTCGTAACAGCGAGGCATGAGTTTTGTTTATATATTTGTTAACTTTTTCGTAATTTACGCATGCAATGTATCTTGGAAACGAATTTTGAGGGCCTATTATCTAATAACTGCCACGATATTGAAGCTTAAATGTGGCACTTTTGAAACGACATCGTCTCCGACGAACCGTAGGCTTCGACGAAAAATCCCATATATCAGTCAGAAATTCTTATTTCTGTTAGGGATTCGAAGGTAACTTAATTTAAACACACGGCTACACACAACCGCACATTCCAAGCTCACTCGTACGACTCCCTAGTTTGTAGCTTTTCCCGTCGAAAGGCGCTGTCCACTCTTACAATTCCCCTTCTGGACAGCCCATCCGATTTTCAACATCTCGATAGATGCTCGTAGTTTTCTTTCAGTTATTGGTTTAGTTAGGAAGTCCGTCACCAATTCTTCTGACGATATATGCTGTAGTCTTATTTTGGCACTAGTGAATTCCCATGATCTCAGCCTCGAAAGTGGATAACGCTACTAAACTTTGTTTTCTCGCCTTCCGTCCTACTGTAGCCGATCAAATCTTTTCCTCCGCATCTGTCGTAGCCCTTCGTTCCTTTTAGATATTTGTACACTCTTTTCAATGCAGTTTCATTAATTACTTCTGGTTCCTTTGAATATTGTGCTAAAGAGCTCACGGTTTGTGTTATGTCAGGCCTTGTGCCTGTGGATCCCAGCATCTCTTAATATTTTGTGGTATCTATCCTTGGTGAGTCTTCGTCTTCATCCAACTGCTGTTGCGTTGCGCTCGGTGTTTTCTTAAAATTGCATTTTTCCAGCCCAATTCTTTGAAGGATTCTTTCGACAAATCTCTCTTGACCCAATTGTATTCCGTCTTCATTTTTTGTTATGTCGATTCCCAAAAAATGTATGTCTCCGTTAAGTTGAAATTTCTTTGCAACTCCCGATACGTTTGTTTCATGTCCTTAATTTATTCTACCAGCATCATTAAGTCATCGATGTATACTATGATAATTACAATTCGGTATTGTATTTTCTTTTTGTAAACACACGGGTCTGCTTTCATTCTCTGAAATCCCAATCGAATTAACGTCTCGTTTAGCTTCTCGTTCCAAAATTTCCCCGACTACGGGAATCCATAGATGCTCCTTTTTAATCTGCAAACTTATTTTCCTTTTTCTTCAAATCCCGTCGGTTGTTCCATGTATATTGTTTCCTGTAAATTGCCATGTAAGTATGCTGAGGATACATCATACATTTTCTTCTTCCAGCCTTTCGTTGATGCAATTCCCAATAATGCACGTATGCTTTCCATTTTTTTCATTGTTTACATTTGTTGTGTTTTCCAATATTCGGGTTTCCCTTTCTTTCGCTTGTAATTCTTCTATCATCTCGACCAAATAATCTTCAGTCTCTTCCTCTTGACCTTGTAGTAAGTCTCCTCCCTTCTTGTTTTATTAAAAAATGACAGATCTCGACTCAAATAACTTCTGCTTCTCTGGATTGTAAGTCTTGACTTGGAATTTCCCACAAAAATCCCTCTCTCCGCTCTTGGGTCGAATTTCCCTCTGCATGTAGTCGTCGTTGTGTAATATACCACGCAACCAAAAACTCTCCGATGTCCGAGATTTGGTTTTCTTCCAGTCCAATTCTCAATTGGCGTTTGGTCTCCGCTGTGTTTATTTGGCGAACAGTTCAGCAGGTATGCGGCTGTTGATACCGCTTCACCTCAAAACTTCTGTGTTAACTTCGAATCTTGTAATAGTGCTTTTGTCTTCTCTAGTATTGTCCGATTCATCCGTTCGGCTTTGCCATTACTCGCTGGGTTTCCGGGTACCGTCAATTCATGTTTTATGCCTTTGTGTCGCATTAGCTCTTTCATCTGTCCATTTGTAAATTCAGTTCCATTGTCGCTGCGTACTCGATTGACTCTGTTCCCTGTTTCATTTTCTTTGCGTTCCACGAAGTCCTTCAAATTGTTGTAAGTTTCATCCTTCGTTTTTAAGAAATATACGAAAACTCTACGACTGTATCCGTCGACTATTGTGAAAATGTATTTCGCACCTCCCATTGATGCAACCGGCATGGGCCCGCAAAGGTCCAACACGTATGTCTAACACGTACTTTGCACTCTCGATCCACACTGTCTTATGTGGCGCTTGTGTAGCCTTGTACTCGATTTCGTTGGCCATTTTGTCTTTCGTCATCCAGTCTAAGTATTTCTCTCCCAGGTGGCCATCCGTCCGTCTGTGCCACGTCTGCTTCTCTACCGCCGTCATGTTGGAATCATTGTTATGTAAAAATTCCCAGTCAATGTATTTGTTCGGCTCAGTTCTGATGACGTACATCTTCTACACGTCTTCTGATGTCACCACTACTTCGTCTTTCTTTTCACTATTGATGCACTGTTTTGGTCGAATATGACCGAGTTCCCATTCTTCACTAGGCTTCGCACTGATAACAAGTTCATTCTTAATGTCGGTACGTTAGTACACCTCTAATTGCAGTGTTGTACACTTTTTGTTCCACTCGGGTAATGACTCCTACATCACCTATGGCTGTTGCGTCGATTTCTCTCGCCTCTTCCGCCAATACCACTGTTTCATTGTAAGGCCTTGTATTCGTCATATTTTGATAATACGGTGGCACGTGAGTGCTACATCCGTAATCGATTTCCCAAATGAATTCGTTATCTGGGTCCTCTGATACTGCATTAGCTACTTCCGTTAATTTAATTGTAAGTGGAAGTTTTGATTCTCACCTCTCTCTGATACTAAGCTTGCTGGGTGTTGTTTCCTCTCTCGATTGTAGCTTGCTCCACCTCCACATACATGACCTTGACCTCTTCCTCGACATCTCCAAGATTGTCCTCTAGGGGTTGAATTGTTTTTACCTTGTCCAAATTGTCTTTCAGCTTAATCCATAATTTTCTAGCACAGGTCCAATAAACGGTCCGGCTTGTTCAGGCGATAATGTCACAATTTCTGAAAACGCCTCATCATTTTTGTATTCGCATTCTTCTTTTTCTGCTTGGTCTTTGTTTCTCCATACTGGCTCAGGTTTCTCGATAATTGTTTAGTAAAGTTTATTTTTTCTCAAAATGACACCCATTTTTAATGACCACATTAGGTAATTGGGGTCCCCGCGTTAAATCTCGACTCTTTATGCTTACAGTTCCATTTTATCACTCACGTTTTTGTAAAATTTCATTTCACTTTTTATGTATTTGTCGAACCAATCTCTGCTACCAATTGTTAGGGATTCGAATGTAACTTAATTAAAATCACATGGCTACACACAACCGCAAATACCAAGTTCACCCGTTCGACTCACTAGTATGTAGATTTTCAAACCGGATAAAGCTGTCCACTCTTTCAATTTCGAACTGATATTTTGCATGTGTTGATAAAAAGCTTCATAGTACATACATACTATATCAATTTTATTAAAATCGGAAATGGTCGCGCGGCAATCGTTCCTCACTCCTGGACACTTGGCCACTATTGAAAAAGACATGATTCACAGCAAACGAACTGTAATAATTAAAAATGTAAGTACTCTATCAACTCGAATCTTTTAATTTTATTAAAAACCTGTTTTTAAGTTCATAATTAATAAATATTTTAGGAGGTAAACACAAAGCATTATTGTTACAACAATAAGACATTTTAAGTAATAGAAACTTTTATGAGAACAAATATCAGTATTATTTGATGTTAGGGGCATTAATGATACGTAGGAATGATAAAAGATTATATTTTATGTTGTTTAAAAGTAAAGATAAGGAATTCTATGCCTAACGTAGGCGTTATAGATGTATCGAATTCTCGAAATAGTATAACGAAAGTAAAATTTGAGATTAAATAATAATAATGATTTTTTTTTAAGTTTCGTAAAAAAGTATAAATAATATAAATAAATTTTTTGGAGCGTAAATGTTAAAATGACGAAGGAATTTTACACAGGAGATTGAACATAAATAACAATGAGGTAAAGAGGATTTAAACCCGTCTAAATCAATAGACTTCAGCTGGCCGACGAGACTACTTCAGTTCTCACTTGGAAAAGCAATATTAGCAGATCTGCCCTTATTACAGAGGAAGCTTCATAACAAACCATAAGAGAAGAGACTTTTTCACTTACAACTCCTCTACAGGACCACAAAGTCATCTGTCCACAATTTACTTCAACATTAATAAAGTATTTTTAACCTTAACAATTTTAAGTACGGTTGAATTACTATTTCAATAATTGACTGTTTAAATAATTAATGGGATTAGTCCGAATAATAATACTAAACTTTGACATAATATTTTGTATTGAAATATTTAAAGATAAAGTTTGCCTGCAGCTTATTTGATTAATTTGTCTAATGAAAAGAAATGTTATTTTTGACACACCTATTATTATTCGATTATATAAAATTAATACTTTAAGAATTTAAGGGAAGGCGCTGCGAGAGTCTCTCGTAGACGCTTCAGCCTAGAGTGACTGCGGGGCTTACCTGATCATGTCGGGGATGCCTCGCACTCTCTCTGGGTATTTTTTATCAAAGTTCTCATATGCCGAGACACCTTCACCTATTTTAGGAGGTATATGTACTGGGGTCAAAGACCTTGGGCATATGGCAAGAGTTGTCCGCTGATCCCATTGGATCAGTCGGCCAATTGCCTCCTGAAATTGGTGGAGACATGGAGAAGGGAATGCTGCGTCCCCACAGCAAACTCGTCTCCCGTCATTCGGAAGGGCGTGAGAATAGTACCCAATGCCCGACCTACCTGATGCAGGTTTTCTAGGGTTTTCCCTGCATCTCTTTAGGTGAAACACCGGGTAGGATCCTTAAACCATAGCCCGGGGGCCCTAGTCAACCCTTGGCTACCTTGCTCTACCTTCCGCATCCCCCCTTTTTCAATTCCCTTCCTATGCTATTAAAGGGGAGTTGCCTGTTTCAGGATCATGTAGCCTGTTAACCAAAAAAAAAAAAACTTTGTCTTGCGTTATTAATAGTTGGGATTTCAATTTCTGTATCACTTAAAGTGACTTGGTTTTGTTACAGGCCGTTTTAAACAGTTCTTCTGCCAAATAGTAAACTGGCAATCATTTTCAAAGCTATGTAATATTATTCTCTCTATTCGTTTGACCCCCAGAAATATATAAAATTTAATCACGAAGATCATCATATTAAAGATAGTTGTCTTTGAAAAAGTAGGGATATGATTCGTTGTTAGGATTTCATTTAAAAAGTAAGTAATTAATAATGTACACCTATGTATTCACAGCTTATACTTATCTGTCATTTCTTTGATGATTCAAATCTATGAAGCCAGAGACTTCTGAAATGGTGCCACAATATTTTTATTCTTCATAAATACTGCTACCCACTACAAATCTTTTAACCAATAGATAGTTTTTTATCACGTTCAAATGTAATCTCCAATATACAACAGATATCTTATTACAGCGAAAGAAACACTACATCACAAGTTCGGAAATTCTTTAAACACTGTATCACTTGCAGTGACTTTGTTTTGTTACAGGCTGTTATAAACAGTTCTTCTGCCAAATAAAAACTTACAATCATTTTCAATTACAGATGTTAAACTATGTAATATTATTCTCACTATTCCTTTTACACCGAGTATGCAAACTTTAATCACTAATATCATCATAGAAAACATTTAAAAAAATAGTTTTCTTTGAAAACGTAGGGCTTGGATTTGTGGTTAGGATATCATTTAATAAGTAATTAATTACGAACACCAATGTATTTACGAGCTTATACTTATGTCATTTCTTTGATGATTCAAATCTATGAAGCCAGAGTCTTCTGAAAATGTGGCAAAATATTTTTATTCTTCATAAGTACTGCAAACCACTACAAATCTTTTAACAAATAAATAACTTTTTATCACGTTCAAATGTAATCGCCAAAATACAACAGAGATCTTATTACAGCCCAAGAAACACTACATCACAAATTCGGAAATTCTTTAAACACTCTGCTTATCAAATATATTAACACAATGTCCATAGAGACCTTCGCATTCCAAAAGTCATAAATGAAATTAAAAGATTTGCAGGTAAGCACGAAGAAAGGTTTCGCCGGCATGAAAACACAGTTCTTCAGCTCTCGGTCAATAAATACTTGTTCAGAAGACTCAAGCGAAAAAAACCATTTGAATTAGTATGAGTGATAAATTACAGAATAAAGGATGAAATATCGTAGTTGAAAACTAAAGGATTTCTTTGTACTAATTTAGCTAATAAGTAACTAGATATAAGAATAAACACAGTGAAACTAATGGATGGTCTCTACATTCCAGTTTCATTAGGAAGGTGGTTTTCAGTGGGTAAAAATCACATACACCGTGGACCCGTTCTTGAGGATGTCTTTCTGAAGATTTTCCACCTCCCCCACACAAAAAAACGCGACTGATCGAAACAAGTTTACTTTTACTCTAAGTTATTATACCATCTTCAAGCATTTGATTCACTTGCATGTTAATCTCAAATCTATTCACTTCAGGAACCCTATAATTCTTTAAAGTAATCGCCCGTCGTTGCGGAACAGCTGGAGGCGGTATCACGAGCTCAGCTGCGTTTGTTGACGTTAGCTTATCACCCGGAAATTTAAACACATCTGAAAACTTTACGCAAATTTTCCGCCCATGGTATTAACCCCGCGAAGGCGACAGTGGAAAGTTCAGCGGCGTCTCCCTGTCTCAGGGAAAGCAGGCTGTAATCCTATGGGATGCAGTCAAAGAACGTATAAAAATTACCTGCGTTGTTCTCAAAAATCCCAAACTACGAAAAAACAAACAATATTTTATAATTACCACGTGGTGGCCTCGGCCAATGGGGTTTCGTGGATAGATAAACCAAATAAAAAATATCGATTCATCGAGGCGAAAGACGGTCGTTCCGAACTTTGCAGAGGCATTCGGTTTTAAGCTATGGTTTCCTAGGAAAGCGTTGTCCGTCAGTAGCGGACGTAATGCTGCACGCTTGACGGAAACGGGCAATCCGGAGATGTAAAGTTAGAACAACATCAACGCTGTCGTCTGATTTTCTGTCAAACAGCAGGTACAAGGATTAACCCTCTGAGGAGTTACTAAGAGGATTAATTACATAGTGGACTTGTATCGATGATACAGATATTTTATTACATTTTTCATTAAAAAATTTTTAGATATCAATTCTACGCACCATTACAAGAAAAATGATACCAAACAATAAATACATTAATTAATTTAAGCACAACATATTATAACATGAAAAGTTACGAAGAACAATGTAGGCCAGCTTGCGAGTTGCAATTGTTGAGGAACTGACGCAACGCAGGCCAACAATGTGGTCTGGCGAGACGTGAATCGTCATGGGGTGATTGGAGAAGCAGGTTGTGTCTGCGGGACGACGAGAGAATGACCACGCCCTGCAGATATAATTCTTTTTCATGCTCTGATTGAAATTAAAAACTATTAAAATCAAATTTTGGTGTTTTTATGAAAAATACCTGGCGCCCTAAAGGAATTAAGAAATCCTCGAATACGGAGGAACGACGGATCTGCTACCATATATATATATATATATATATATATATATATATATATTGTGATAAAAAAGGGGATTTTGGTAAGGTTGTGGCGTTATGAGGCGCAGTTCGGCCAACAACAATGGATAGTCGGCCGAAAGATGTTTTTCCCCGCGGGGAAGGCCCGGCTTGCCTGTATAAAAAATGACGATGGTGAACCCCCGCGGGAAAAATGAGGGCGGGGAACCCCGAAATGTTAAGAAATAGGGGAAGTCCCGCCAGAAGCTTTATAAGGGAAGCCGATGGGTGGCTCGAGATCAGACGGTAGCAGAGAGTGCGTCAGAGAGTGGGGAGAGGAGACATCAGAGTGATCAGACGGCAGTAGAGACCCGAGAAGGGAGGCGAGTGCATCAGATCGTGGTAGAGACCTCAGAGTGGGGTAGAGCAGACCAGAGCAGAGCAGACCAGATCAGACCCGAGAGGACGTGGCTCGACCCCAGTAGGCAGGCGAGTGATCAGACCGCAGAAGGGAGAAGAGTGGAGCAGAGAGCAGATATCCAGAGACGCACAAACATTCGAGAGGTGGATGTTTGTTGGGCCAGTAATTGTGGGTAAGCGATCTAAAATTTGTGAAACTTGCTCATTGCTCTGAATAAAATTAACATTCAATTATTTTCTTTCTATTTTCAGCTGATGCATACTCCATCTCTTGAGAGACCCAAAATCCCCTGGGATTAAGCCCGTGTCTTCACGTAAATTAATAAACAAAATTATTAAAATTGATCAAATATTTGTAATTTAAATTAATAAATGTTTTATATACAAAAAAGTATATTACATTTTGGCGCCCAACGTGGGGCTTACGATCTCTCTCAAGGGTGAAGTACTGCAGAAGCTATTTTTGTAAAAGATAAACTTTCCAAAATTTAGAGTTACAGTTTTTTTTTTGTTTTGCTTTCTTTCGTGTTCCTCTCGGTTAAAATTTAAATTCTGTGTTTTGCAATTTTTACTGTGCAATTTCCACAAGTACGCAATCTTTTGCTTACAAAAATTAATACATGTTTTTTTTAATTAATATTTTGGGGTTTTCTTTTGTTTGATATATGCTTCTTAGAAGTAAAAAACGTGTGATTAATATGGAAAATTCACAGGAACTAGAATTTCAGTGTGCGCAGGGCGAGAATTTGGAATCCGAGGAAGTGATCGGTTTAAACGAAATGTTTAATGAAAGTGATAAAGGGCAAGCATCAGGGACAGAAAATGTAGACGTCAGCAATAGTGATATTACGAATGCCATAGGGGAAAAGAGTGATAAGCAAAGAAGAGACAGTACTAGCGTAGATATTGGGATGCTAATAAGAAATTTGGGTAATAAATTGGATGAGATGAAATTAGAAAATAATAAGTTGGGAGAAAAATTTGATAATAAATTGGATGAGATGAAATTAGAAAATAATAAGTTGGGAGAAAAATTTGATAATAAAATGGATAATATGGGAGAAAAATTTGATAATAAATTGGAGGAGATGAAATTAGAAAATAATAATAAATTGGATGAGATGAAATTAGAAAATAATAAGAACATGGCTGAAATAAAATTAGAAAATAATAGGTTGGGAGAAAAAATTGATAAGAGTATGGCAGAAATGAGAATAGAGTGTAAGGAAAATGTAGAGAAAATGGCTGAGAAGTTGGAGAATAATTGGAAACAGTTTATTGTAGAATTTAAAGGGGAAGTAAATAAGAATGTGGAGGAGATAGAGGCAGTAGTGGAGGAAGAAATTATTCAGAACGAGGTATCTGAGAAAACATGTGATGATAAACATATTGATTTTAATGTGCACGTAGAAGAAATTGATAAGGAAGAAGTAATGTGTAATTTAGTCGTTGATAATAGTCAAAGGGAAATGGTTCTTAAACAGTCAGGGAAAATAGTTGAGAGAGGAGAGAATCCTGTGGCTATTGATAATGATATGCAGGGAAATGTTAGGAAACAGCTGAAAATAGTGATAGCTGAAGTGTTAGGGAGAGGAAAGTTGTATAGTTACAATTTGAAGAAGAAAATGCTGAACTTAGCAGGGTTTGAAAGGGAAGCTCTACGGGGGAATAGGGGAAAAAGACACAGTTTGGGTCATATTAGTGTAAGAATAGATATAAAGTTTATTAAATTTAAACAGAATAGGTTCGATCATTATGCAGATGAAATATATGAGGGAATTTTGGGAAAGCAGCGTAGAGGGAGAACGCAGGATCATTTCACTATGGAGTATGGAAAACGCATGGCAACAATGATAAGTAGTTTAAATTATGTAGCGACGTGGTTAATTAAAGGATTGAGGATTCATTCAATTGGTGAGGTAATTAAATGGTTTGGGAAAATTTTGTTTATATGTCAATGGGATTTTAGGCTGCATAAAGAATATGGGCATCCATTGCAGGAGATAGAAGAAAATAATAGCACGGGAATATTTGGGGTACATGAAAATTGTGATGATGGCAGGGGTCTATTGCCATATCAAGTGATATGTTAGATTAGAGTAAAGAAACTCTAGGAGAATCATTACCCTTTAATGATTTCATAATTGGCGATTATGGAGACTCCAGCTATAAAGCATTTTCTTCCATTTCTGATGCTTTATCTCTTCTATCCATCCTCTATGCTATCTTCTAGTAAACAACTCTAGGAGAATCATTACCCTTTAATGATTTCATAATTGGCGATTATGGGGACTCCAGCTATAAAGCATTTTCTTCCATTTCTGATGCTTTATCTCTTACATCTATTCTCTATGCTATCTTCTAGTAAACAACTCTAGGAGAATCATTACCCTTTAATGATTTCATAATTGGCGATTATGGAGACTCCAGCTATAAAGCATTTTCTTCAATTTCTGATGCTTTATCTCTTCTATCCATCCTCTATGCTATCTTCTAGTTAGGTGATTTTGATGGGGAATTCTAGATAGTTCAGTTGTATTTTGTCACGGGTGTATTTTTTGTATGGTAATAGATTTTGGGGATGATTTGAGATAGGGTGACAGGATTTTAAGTTAATTTTGGGAATCACCTATTTTGGTATTGTCTTGTTCTGTCATTTTGTTTCTGCACAAAGAGTATTTTTTCGATTTTGTGGGTTTATGTGGTTGTTGGGCTGTGGAAAGTAGATGATTGAAGTGGATTTTATTGTGGGGAGAAATAATGAGAATTCTGTCTGTTTGGAAGAAATTAGTGTTGAATTAGTGTGAGCTTATGAAAGGAATGTGGTTTGAAGTAAAATTGGGAAATGTCAGCTGTGATTTGGAAAGTGTTTTGATTTATGGTACTGGAATTTGGTGGAAAATAGCAGTGGGACCTCATAGTGTTATTGGAGGATATAAAGGATTATAGGAATCAGTCGTCGTATTATAATGATAATTTGAAATCGTCGTATAGTGAAGTGAAGGAATCGTCGTATTATAAGGAAGTATAATAAGTTGAAAGCGTCGTATATTAAAGTGAAGTGAAGGATTCGTCGAATAATAAGTAAAGAATAGTATGTGAAGTCGTCGTGTTAGGTGTGGCATAAATAAGTCCACGAGATTAATTTAGTTGGTGATTAGCCCAAATAGAAAGGGGATCACAACAGTGTAGTAAAATCGTCGGTTAAATAAAAATATTAGATGAGAATGTGTCACTGAAATAGACCAGCTGGTACCTTGGATTTTAAAGATTGTGAATTGTCAGAGCTGATAGAGAAATAATATGGGGGGAATCTTGAAGGAATTTTATGAGCAAAGTGGTGACTCAACGATTATTATGATAAAGAGGCAGGATTTGAGTTAATGGGGAGATAAGAATAGTTTACTGGGTGGAAATTGAAGACTTATTTGTTGGGAAGTCATAGAATGAGAAACTATTGTGCAGAAATAGGGTGTTATTTTTTTTAAATTCTGTTCTATCAGGAGTTTGTTTATTTTGATTAATTGTACTGCTGGATAATTAAATATGGTATGGGGGCTAACAAGCTATTTTAGTTTTTATTGTTGGATAAGTAGCAGTATTAATTAGGAATAAAATTTTAGCTTCTGAACATTTTACATTTGGGGTTTTAAAAATGTCACAGGAAGGAAAACATGGAGCCACATTGAGGATTGTTTTTGTTTGAGGGATGATGATAGAGGGCAGTTCAGCCATATAATGTTGGTGTAAACATATATGATGGCATGTGAATATTGAACTGGGATGCCAAGTTTCTCCATCCTGGCAAACTGAAAGTTTCGTTCCTGTGAGCGGGTAAATTTAAATAATTTATAATTCATAACAGGATTTTATTTTATCAATGGGGGGTCACCAGGCAAACATGTGTAAGTTTATGTAAGCCTCGTGTTAACTTGTAATTCTATTCAATTTTAAGTATAAATCAATAGGAAAGATTATTTTAAAATTAAGTTCAAAAGGGTGCTCAATCAATTTGATTAATTTGTAATTTCTCCGAGCACAAAAATGATTGTAAAGAATGAGCAAGGGGGTTAAAGATAAAATATGGAGATAAATTTCTCAAAAATTTTTGTAAAATTTTATTAAAATTGATCGGGGGCAATGTGATAAAAAAGGGGATTTTGGTAAGGTTGTGGCGTTATGAGGCGCAGTTCGGCCAACAACAATGGATAGTCGGCCGAAAGATGTTTTTCCCCGCGGGGAAGGCCCGGCTTGCCTGTATAAAAAATGACGATGGTGAACCCCCGCGGGAAAAATGAGGGCGGGGAACCCCGAAATGTTAAGAAATAGGGGAAGTCCCGCCAGAAGCTTTATAAGGGAAGCCGATGGGTGGCTCGAGATCAGACGGTAGCAGAGAGTGCGTCAGAGAGTGGGGAGAGGAGACATCAGAGTGATCAGACGGCAGTAGAGACCCGAGAAGGGAGGCGAGTGCATCAGATCGTGGTAGAGACCTCAGAGTGGGGTAGAGCAGACCAGAGCAGAGCAGACCAGATCAGACCCGAGAGGACGTGGCTCGACCCCAGTAGGCAGGCGAGTGATCAGACCGCAGAAGGGAGAAGAGTGGAGCAGAGAGCAGATATCCAGAGACGCACAAACATTCGAGAGGTGGATGTTTGTTGGGCCAGTAATTGTGGGTAAGCGATCTAAAATTTGTGAAACTTGCTCATTGCTCTGAATAAAATTAACATTCAATTATTTTCTTTCTATTTTCAGCTGATGCATACTCCATCTCTTGAGAGACCCAAAATCCCCTGGGATTAAACCCGTGTCTTCACGTAAATTAATAAACAAAATTATTAAAATTGATCAAATATTTGTAATTTAAATTAATAAATGTTTTATATACAAAAAAGTATACTACAATATATATATATATATATATATATATATATATATATATATATATATATATATATATAATCCCATTTATTTATACAGATATGTTCATTTCATGCAATGAAAAAATTTTCGAAAATTTAATTGTTATTAAATATTGAAAGAAAGAGTACATATCATTAGTATAATTCTGGGATATTTTATACTGAGTTTTAAAAGCGAATGTTATATAGTTTACTAAACTTCTAAAATTATTTGTATTATTAACGTTAGTTTTAGCTTTTACATTGCCCGTCTCATTAACAAAAAGATTTGTTTCATTTTTATTTACATAGTTAAGTTCACTTGAGCTACCCAAAGACTTATTGGTATTAGTTACACCGGTTCAATTCTTCAAATCTTCATTACTTACTACGTGTGGACTCCTGTCGATTTCAATTACTATAAATTATGATAAATAATCTAATCAAATTATTGTACTGTAATCGTAATATAATTTAATAAAAAGTAATTGAACTTTATCTCAATATTAAGTCAAGTAATTTTATCCGACTTGGTAAAACACAAAGAATGGTCAAAAGTAAGAAATGGAATAAATTTAATTAGGCAACGTTTCGTCCCCCAATTTTTGATTCCGACGTGGACTTTGCAGGAGGAACAGGAAATTTTTAAAGATTTAATTGAGGAACTGAGTACTTTCCTTAAGTTTGTAGACGAAACGTAATCTAATTCAATTATTCCATTTCTGAGTTTTGACAATTCTTTGTGTTTTATTCATGAGAATCAGACTGATAAATAGGTTATATAAGATGAGGTATTTTGTTTTAGTAATTTACTAATTAGAGTCACTTCTGATTCAAAGGCAAACTTATTAATAATTTTTAGAACAAGAAGTACATGAAACTTATCAGAAATAGCGCCTTACACCACAAGATTAAGAGTAATCGTATACTAAGAAATCGTCTGGGGATGCAGGAAGTTGGCAGACGTAAACAATCCTTGCTATTTCAGAATTTATTTTCCTAGAAGTTAGGTAAATGTGCATACAATATACCAGATCCAAAAGCACTGCCTTAACAAATATTGTTGTTGTGATTGTTGGAGACGAATCTTTCGTCCCTTGCACAAGAAATTGATGAAACTTTGTCCAAGACTTTACACAATCTACAAAAGTAATATGTAACTATCGAATATCTCGAGTTCCATGAACCAGTGAAAATAATTTTATATTTATATGTGGTTATTTCAGAATGTATGGCTAATACCACAAAACCTACAGGCAATACAATACATTATGTATCTGACTGAATATTATAAAATATTTAAAGTACGGGAGAATTATTTGCTTCAGGTTAAAGTAAGCTGATAATGCACTTCAATTACACATAGAAAACACAATCCAATGTCCGTGCTTAAATGGATTCCCCTCATATTTGAGAAATGTTTCAAAATTACTTCAACGGACCAGGGGACTTGAAAGGCATCGTTAACATTAAAACATTAAATCAATATGGTTAGTGATTTTACTTGAAATCCCTATTTTATATAGGTTTCACTTTCAAATGATGTCCGTACCCTGGAGGAAAACGTTGGAGAACTGATAGTGAACTCTATCACGGACGTAATCCAAATGGTTGCGTAGTTTTACGGACAACGCTTCCTAGGAAAATATAACTTTCAACATTAAGAGTTCCGGACTTTGCAGATTCATTCGGCCCTAGACACTAAGAGAAGACAGTTGTCTTGTGCTGGACATCCCAATATATTTTAATCACCTTGTAATTAATTAACTCCCCTCTCCTACAAAAAAATTACGTGCCATTTCTGTGAAGATTTAAAATCTATGCAGCCAGCTATATGAGATAAGGTGCCACAAAATCATTTCAGTCCACTACAAAAGAAACACGTGAGGATATTTGTAAACAGCGCACTGCAGTGGACTTTGAACGAAAATTTTAGACCTTTCCCGTCCAGACAATAAAATGAAATATATGTTTACTATTATATAATTTTCCATTCATTCTAATGGTGTCAACTATAAAACGATATCTGGTGTCCTTTTGAACGATTTATGCCTCTGAAGAAGCTCATTTTTGTCGTTTTTCAATTGGCGCTTGGTTTGCTGCACCAAATTTAACAAAATGTATTGTTTATAAAGCTGTAAATCGTCTGACCTGTAAACACTCATGTAAAAATGCAAACTGAAAAATATAAATACCGAACGTATTTTACGTATTTCTCGTAGACGCTTCAGCCCAGAGTGACTGCGGGGCTCACCTGATCATGTCGGGGATGCCTCGCACTCTCTCTGGGTATTTTTTATCAAAGTTCTCATATGCCGAGACACCTTCACCTATTTTAGGAGGTATATGTACTGGGGTCAAAGACCTTGGGCATATGGCAAGAGTTGCCCGCTGATCCCATTGGATCAGTCGGCCAATTGCCTCCTGAAACTGGTGGAGACACGGAGAAGGGAATGCTGCGTCCCCACAGCAAACTCGTCTCCCGTCATTCGGAAGGGCGTGAGAATAGTACCCAATGCCCGACCTACCTGATGCAGGTTTTCTAGGGTTTTCCCTGCATCTCTTTAGGTGAAACACCGGGTAGGATCCTTAAACCATAGCCCGGGGGCCCTAGTTAACCCTGGGCTACCTTGCTCTACCTTCCGCATCCCCCCTTTTTAATTCCCTTCCTATGCTATTAAAGGGGAGTTGCCTGTTTCAGGATCACCCTCATGTAGCCTGTTACCCCCCCCCCCCAAAAAAAAACGTATCTTTGCACAATCATTAAAAATAAGAAAAAATAAATGGTATTATTTCTTTTTACAATTTAATGTTCTCGTAACAGAAAGGCATGAGTTTTGTTTAAATAATTGTTAACTTTTTCGCTATTTACTCACGAAATGTATCTTGGATACATCTCTAACAACTGCCACAATATTGAAGCTCAAATGTGGCACTTTTGAAACGCCGTCGTCACCGGCGAACCGCAGACTTCGACCAAAAAGACCGTATCTCAGTCAGAAATGCTTATTTTGAACTAATATTTTGCATGTGTTGATCAAAGGCTTCATAGTTCAAACTATCTCAATTTTATCAAAATCGGAAATGGTTGCGCGGGAATAGTTCCTCAGTTCAGAACACATGACAAGTATTCATAAGGACATGATTCATAGCAAACGAACTGTAATAATTGAAAATAAAAGTACATATCAATACGAATCGTTTAATTTTATTAAATTACTTTAACTTTTAGATTCCCTAATTAATAAAACACCAAGGAATATGGTTACGACAATAAGACTTTTTATTAATAATGATAATTTAATTATAGAATAAAAGTTTTAATACAATAAATAATTTTTGTTAGGACGTAAGCGTTGAACTGCAAAAGGAATTTTACACGGGACGTTAAACACAACTAGCAATAAGGTTAAAAGGACTTAAAACCATCTAAATCATTACACTTTAAAATGCTGGCCAACGAGACTACTTGAGTCCTCACAAGGAAGGTAATATTAGCAGATATGCCCTTATTACAGAGGAAGATTCATAACAAACCATAAGAGAAGAGAAGGTTTTCACTTATAACTCCTCTCCAGAAGCACAATGGCATCTGTCACCAATTTACTTCAACTTTAATAAACTATTTTTAAACCTGAAAATGTTATTTACGGTTAAATTATTGGTTCAATAATTGGCTGTTTAAAAAATTAATAGACTTAAATTTAAATATGTTATATATAAGAACCAATAATGGTAATAATATTAAAAATTTATGTTTACTAATTTATTATTAATTTTTTATGAAATATGAAATATAATAGAATGAATAATTAGTTTATATTACAAATAACTAATTTTTACACTTTTATTATTAATTTAATAATATATACACACTATTTACATGGGATTAATGTTTTTAGTGATGTAGTTCTTCAATTTTCTTTTATATGTTTTCATTTTCTTGCACTCTTTTATATTTGTTGGCACGTTATTGTATATTTTGATTCCGCCGTAAAATATTTTTTTCTGAGATTTCTTTGTTTTCTTAGCATTATCTGAATATTATGGGCTTGTCTCATTCTACCGCCAACTTGTTGAACATGTTTAGACAATATTGAGGGTAACATTCCGTTAATAATTATGAAAATAAAAGTACAAACTAAAAGATATGTTCTTTGTATGATGGACATAGAATTTAATGTATTTATTATTATTATTACCAAGCTGCTATTGTGCATTTGCCCGGTGGCAGCTATATGGCTTCCGTGTTAGTGGTTCTATTTCATTTCACTATGACTCTCATTGCTCGATTGTGGGCTTTCTGTAATTTAGTTATATCAGTCTCACCCATTGCTAACAGCAATGTTGCACAATATTTATAATTATATACGGTTGTTTTGTATATAGCATAACTTGAAATAGTTTGACAACCTTCTTAAAAAACCTATCTTTTGTCCTATATTTTTGATCATATAATCACAGTTTACTAAATTGCAATTTATTTTCTTTTATTATGCCTAAATACTTAATTTCGTCCATTCTCTCTGTATTTTGATCTGTCTACACAACTTATGACAGTATTATCATTGATTTTTTTTTCTTATACCACTTAAAATCAGTGTTATCAATATTTATTTCAAGTTTATTAAATGCCATCCATTTTTCAACTCTGCTTGACACTGAATTTAGTTTGTCTTGAATTTCTAAACCTCCACAGCCTTTCACATATATAACAGTATCATCTGTACATTCATTTTCACAGCTAATAACTATATCTTTTAAATATATGTATATAATAACAATTACCCTAGAACGGATATTATCATTTAATTACACTTTTTGGGACTCATTTTATGGAGAGAAAGATAAGAAGGAGAGAAAGAATAAGAAGAAGAAAGGCAGAAGAAAAGAAATAGATGAAGGAAGAGAAGGAGAGAGAGAGATAAACAGAGACGAACGGAAGAGAGAGAAGGAGAGAAATGGAAGGTGAAAGAAGTAGAGAGAGAAAAGAGAGATAACAAGAGAGAGAAGAGAGACAAGAAGAGGAGAGAAAAAGAAGAAGAGGTAGGTAGGCAAGAAAAGAGAGAAGAGAGGGGAGAAGAGAGAGAGTAGGTAGGAGAAGAGAGTGAAGAGAGATGGAGAGAGAAAAATAGAAATTGAAGAAGGGAGAAAAGCAGAGGAGAGAGAAGGAAGAAGAAAGGAGGGGAAGTGAAAAAAGGAGAAAGAGATAGATAAAAGAAGAAGAGAAAGAGAGAATGGGAAGAAAGAGAAAAGAGAGAAAGAAGAAGAGAGTCATTGATTCTCCACAAGAAGAGTGAGAAGAAGAGAGTCAAAAGAAGACGTAAAGAGGAGAAGAGAGATAAAAAGAAAAGATAGGTAAGAATAGAGAGAAAGGGAAGGAGAGAGAGTGAGAGAGATGAGGAGAGAGAGAGAAGAAGAGATACAGAAGGAGAAAGGGAAGAATAGAGCGAATAAGGAAGAGAAAAGAGAGGGTGATGGAGTGAGGAGAAAGGTAGACATTGAAGAAAAGAGGGAAGAAGAGAGAGAAGAGGAAGGGGAGGGGGTTAATAAAGAGGGGAAAATGGAGAAAAGAAGATGGAGACCGAAGAATAGGGAGAGAGAAGAACAGAGAGAGAGAAGAAGAAGAGTGAAAAGAAGAGATTCAGTAGAAGAGAAATTTAAGAGAGAGGAAATAGAGAGAAGAGAGGGAGAGGCTGAAAGAGAGATAGTGAAAGAACAGACATAAGGAAAAAGAGAGTGAAAAAGAGAGAGAGGGAAGATGAGAAATAGGGAAAGAGTAAGAGAGCGGGAAGGAGAGAAGAGAGAGAAAAGAAAGAACGAGAGTAAAAGAAGAGAGGGAGAGAGAGAGGAGAAGAAGAAGGAGAGATGGAGCAAGGGGATGACAAGGGGAGAACAGGGACAGAAGAAAAAAGAAAAGAGAGATAGACGAAGGGACAGCGAAGAAGGAGAGAGAGAAGTAGAAGAAGGTGAGAGTGAGGAGAAGAATCGGAGAGAGGAAAGGGAGTGAGAGATAAGATTAGTTACGACCGGGATCACAGCTACACTTGCACTTACACAATTTTGCAACTCGCAATAGTGACGTCGAAATCATGTTCCATTATTTACTATTGATGTACGGTTTTCCAACCTATTCACTTTAGAATATGGAGACCAGACTTAAACTGGATTTATACTATTTACAGCTGTTCAGACAATCAACTCTGAAGCCAAATTATATTGTGAATGGAAAATTAAATTGGTTATTTTACTTTTTTTTGCAATAAATCTACGCTGATTGAGTAATAAAAGTCGTAACATCACAAATCTAAAGTAAGTGATTAAAATTATTTAATAATTCATGATGGTCCAAAATTAGACACTTATTTATGAGGCAGCTCTTCAAAAACATTCCTCTCAGCAACCTTCATACAGTAGTTCTTGGATAATAAGAAAAATTACAACAGACTTGACGTCATCAGGTGCAGTCTATCCACAATATTGTTAGATAAATAATCACATTCTTCTTCAGAAGGAATTGGAAACGTTTCCTCTCACAAGTCTTCCTTTTCCAAAAAGGTCTCCTTACTCACTGACTGAGAGAATTCGCGGACTTAACTGTGAGGGTAAACTGCCGTGACAAGTCAAGAAAATATATTATTTTTCACAAACCGAGGGAAATATGTAAGGACACAAGCATGGTGGCTGAGAGCATGATCGTCGCATAATTAAAAAGTCTATACGGTGATTGATATGTTATATTTGAATGGAATGTTTGAATTTATTAGAATGAACGCAGCCCTGAGAATTCCAATGAGTGAGAGGATTCTTAAGATTTATACCGTGCAAGATGGTGGACCAACGAGGTCAACGTAATCGTAAACCTCCCTTTACCGTACTCAAGATGGCGCCTGGAAGACATGACATCGTCTATTACAACGTGTATCTTAAATAGATGGAGAGGCAATATCCTGACGGTCATCCCCTTTAGAGCACATGTAAAAACAGCGCTTTTTAAGTCCGCTAAAGTCCTTCTTAAAGCAGAAGAGAAATTGAAGTCGATTATTTACTTATACCATAAATTAGTATTTACAAATATATATATATATATATATATATATATATATATATATATACATATATGGTAAAAATATTAATTCTAATGGGAATATTAAAAAATATTTAGCGTGTTACGAAATCAGTATTGCGAGTTGGTTGGGAAGTTATATAATCAATTATGACGTACGGTGAGTGCATTTGGCATGAAAGAGCCTCCAAGACAAGCGGGAAAGCTTTTAAATCACTAAAAAAGGTACAACGGTTGATGGCTATACGCGCTATTAGAGAATTTCGTACTGTATCTTGGGAAAGGTCAATTGTTTTGGCAATATTCATCCCCATTCATCTAAGAGTAAAAGAAATAGCTAATAAATGTAAACTTAGAAATGGAAAATCGGTGGAAAATTTGGAAATTAAAACCTAAAGATATCCAAAAACCAACTAAATTTGAAAAATTATAACATCCAGCTTGGAAAGTCCCGACATTTGACGGCCAAGATGATAACTGCCTTCTAGTCTCTGATTGAAATCAGAATAACATCGGAACCGGATGTGCGTTCACAGCATTCTACCAAAGCAGGGAAGTAGGATTTGAAAAATTCCCTTTGACCGGACACTGTACTGTGCTCCAGTCAGAGCAATTAGGAATAATCAAAAGTTTAGAATGGACAAAGGAAAGAAGAGACGACGCCAGCATTATTATACACAGCGACAGCATGGCCGCTGTCACAATGGTACATAACTCTAGAACCACCAATGCACTTGCCCGTCGTGCACAGACGATAATGCGTCAAGTATATAATTCTGGCAGAAATATGTAAGTGGAATAGGTGCGTGGCCATGCCGGTAACTTTGGCAACGAACGTGCTGACGAGTTGGCTAAAGAGGTAACACGTAATGATAGTCAGCCTCTTATATATGACAAACCTAGCCCAGTAGGCCTAAAGAGATCATTACGCAAAATAACAATGGAGCCTTGGCAGATTGAATGGACACGAGGAGAAAAAGGAGGGGGCACACGTATATTCATCCCAGACCTGTGTTTCCAACAACTTGAGGATTGAAATAACGCAGCTACTCACAGGACACGGCGTCTTCAACGCCTACCTAACAAGATTCAATCTTGACGCAAACAGCGATGAATGCGACTGCGGGATGAACGCAAGAGACGACGGACGCCGTCCACTTCATCGCGGAATGCCCCAAGTTCGAGATGCAGCGACAAGAACTTCGAGAGAGCCTCGAGTCTGATGACATCGCCGGAAACCTTATGGAATTCGCCCGAAATGAAACCTGTGCGGCAGCACTATACATATTTGTGAAATTTTGCAAAAAACTAACCGTAAAAAATAAAGATAATAATGACAATTACTGCATAACTTATAAGTATCGAAATTTAAAATATAAACAAATTTGTTCAGTACAAAGGTTATAAACTCTATATATTCTACTGAAATCAATCGAATTAATTTTTAATTCTTTTGTTTTGTACCGAACCGCTCAATGTTTAAACGGTAAACGGTGTATGTTTATTCTACGGAAATAAAGGAGAAGTTAAATCAGCATATTTCACAATTATATGTTAAAAATATATTAGATTCTATTCCCAAATGTTGGAGGAAAATGTAAATTGTTTTCTCATGGGTCTAAATTCTGATAATAAGGTATTTTTTATATGCTTCATTTTGATAGAATACTAATTATAAAAATTCAAATTACGAAATTCTTTTTTAAACTATTTATGTAGACGAGACTTATTAAGCTAGATTAAATAATAATAACAGGACCTGATAAAAATAAGTCCGGTTGATATATTTTTAATTTAATCGAGTAATTAACTATGGAAATTAAAATTAATTTGAAAAAGTAAGGATTAAAATTTTCAATTTAATTTAATAGTGATAACTGCTATTAGTCCGTTTCTCGTTTGAATTTATCTGTATTTTCGGAAATAATCGATGATTTATTCAAACCAGATAGTGCACTAAAAAGAGAATTAAACTCTGAACAAGTTCCCTTGCAAGACAAATTAGTGTTGGAGCGATCCTAAGCCACCTGATACAGAAGTCTCTAACTCATCAACAATTCAGCGTGAATTGTTATTCTTATGCAATACTTGGCTTTTGACACTACTCTTAGTTAATAACAGAAGATATACGGCTTTATTTAAAACAGGAAGCTTAAGAAACAGAGTGAAATAATTAAAAACTTTAAATTCCCTTTAAGAAACTTTTGCGAAAGATTCTAATGTCGCGTCTAAACGTCAGCCTATCTAAATTATATTATGAAAATACCTTATTTTTCAAATTCAGATTCTAGGAAAAAAACAATTTACATTCTCCTACAACATTCGCGGACAAAAAATTATATATTTTTATCATTTAATTGAGAAATATTCTGACATAACTGGCCATAATGATTTCGAAACATGATTAATATTTTTAATATTCTCATTTGAATTAATATTTATACCTTATATATTTGAAAATAATAATATATGGTGTAAAAAAATAATACTGTTTAATGTGTTCTTTGCTGCTTTAAGAAGGATTTTAGCGGCGTCAAAAGGCGTTTTTTACATGGTTTCTTATGGGCCTACGATCGAGTTACACCTATAGGAGTGGGGATGGCCGTCACGCTATTGATGCTCTATCTATGCTCTATGGCGATCTAATTGACGCTGGTTTTTCGCCTTTGCTAGTTTTCGTGAAGGCAATAAAGCATTTCCTCCATCTTGCCTGATCTTATCCTTTTACAAGCTGATATTAAACTGAGAAAGCCTGAGATTGGATAAAGCGATCGCTTAAAAGAGCGTCGGGTAGTTGCCGACTCCAGAGTATTTCAAGGACTCTTCTTCCAGTCTTATCGAAAAAATGGTTAGGAATCTTCTTTATGCGTCATTCAGATCTTGTTCGCTGATTAATGTACTTTCTACTTTTCGATCGTGTTTCAGGAATCTGGAGCAGAAGCCAGGAATGTGCAGGAGGAATCAGTCCCGCAAGCTGCAAGTTGAGTCTCTTAAAGATATTGTCTTACTATTCGTTAATTCTATTTGTATCTTATTACTAAGTGACCGTTGGCATATTATGGCCAAATCAGGCCGAGGAATCCCGTAATTCTCAATTTCTCTATAAACCATTCAACTATTTAATATGGAATTCTGTGCCCAGTGTCGGGTGATTTATAGACGTCAACAACCTCATCAACTCCATGCGGGACTAATGTCGTCATTAAATAAGTCTGAAAATAAAAAGAAAACATTTAATTGAGTGCTCCTAAGTCCGATATTTCATTATGAGAAATTAACAAGTGAAACTTGCAAATATATTTTAGATAAATGTCAGAAATTTATTATTTAATTACTGTACTACACGTAAACGTGAATTATTGTTGAACACCACTTCCTACCTGAATATTTAAATAAGCTTCATTAATGAATATGCAAGAGCCAAGCGTACAATATATCAGACACTGGTGACGTCATGATATGTTTCCTGGAGACAGAATCAAAGAGTATCTGAATATAGATGGAGTGGCCCACTGTAGTCAACCCTTGGATACCTTGCTCTACTTTCCGTATCCCCCCTTTTCGAATCCTGTTTCAGGATCACCCTCATGTAGGCTGTTAACCAAAAAATATTTATAGTTATAGAAACTAACCACAAAATCACATTGGAAGATACCAAGTTACTAGTTAGAGAAAAATATTTCTGGGCACGGAAGATAGGCGAAGCCATTGAAATCCGGAAGAACTCGGAAAACATTAACAGAGACGCTGGCTACGAACTTCGCCCGCTGTGGTTTTCCTGTCTTCCGAACAAACAGGAAAAAGTACGCGACATAAACCAACGGCCGGACGCAAGTTGACCTTCAGGCAGCTGCCAGCAAGGCTAATCAGTCCTGGCCTAGCCTTGATAAAGCTTGGTGCTCACAAGCGAAACGTTGGCAGACACGCCGAGAACTTACGTGGCCTAACAGCCCAAAAACGGATGTCAAATACTGAAGTGTATATAATATATATGTGTGCGCGTTTGTAATATAAGATCATCTTCAATAGTACAATACATTCATTATAAGTTTTATTAATGAAACAGAATCTGTCAATTATATTACCTTATATGCTACTGCAACTCTAGTTGTGACTCCTCCAAGGAAAAGCCTAATTGGGTATTTCCGTAATTTTATTAGATTATTGTTCCTGGAAATGAGGGTTAATGCCCGTAGATCTTGACTATTATATTTGTAGAGCGTGTGGTACTGTCTTACGCACTGAAGCAGTTAAACTGTGTTGAAAATTATAACCGGTACGAAGTTTCTGCCATTCTCAAAATTTGTTAATTTGTCAGTCAGGATTTTTTATAAAATTTAATAAAACCTTTTCAAATTAAACAAAGAAATAATTAAAAAATTATCTTAATTCAAAAACTTCGCGTCTAAAGTTTAAAAAACACATTTTCTTAATTTGAATTTTTATAAATATAACGTTTAAACAACGTATTGTATTGTTTTAATATGAATTAAAAAAGGTGAAATAATTAATTTAATTAGATTGTGTTTAATTCTTAATGTCCAATCGGCCCAAGCATATAATAAATACCTTTTTATCAGAATTTAGACCCAAGAAAAAACAATTTACATTCTTATCCAACATTTGCGAATAGAAAATTATATATTTGCAATGTATCTTGGAAACGAATTTTAAGGGCCTATTATCTAGTACTTGCCAACATATTGAAGCTTAAATGTGGCACTTTTGAAACGACTTCGTCTCCTGCGAACCACAGACTACGACGAATAACCCCCTATATCAGTCAGATATGCTTATTTAAAACTGATATTTTGCATGTGTTCATAAAAAGCTTCATAGTATTTCAATTTTATTAAAATCGGAAATGTTCGCGCGGCAATCGTTCTTCAGTTCTGGACACTTGTACAGTATTCAAAAGAACATGATTCGTAGCAAGCGAACTGTAATAATTAGAAATGTAAGTACTCTATCAATTCGAATCTTTTAATTTTATTAAATAACTCCTATTTTTCAGTTCCTTGGTTAACAAATATTTTAGGAGGTAAACACAAAGCAGTATTGTTACAACAATAAGACATTTTAAGTAATAGAAACTTTTATGAGAACAAATATCAATATTATTTTATGTTAGGGGCATTAATGATACATTGGAATAATAAAACATTATATTTTAAGGTGTTTAAAGTAAAGATAAGGAATTCTATGCAAAACGTAGGCGTTATAGACATATCGAATTCTCGAAATGGTATAATGATGGTAAATTTTGAAATAAAATAATAATAATGATTATTTCAAGTATCGTCAAAAGTTTAAATACTATAAATAATTTCTTTGGAACGTAAATGTTAAAAAGCCGAAGGAATTTTACACAGGACATTGAACATAAATAGCGATGAGGTAAAGAGGACTTAAACCCGTCTAAATCATTAGACTTTAAAATGCTGGCCAACGAGACTACTTCTGTTCTCACTTGTGAAAACAATTTTAGCAGATATGCCCTTATTACAGAGGAAGCTTCATAACAAACCATAAGAGAAGAGACTTTTTTACTTACAACTCCTCTACTGGACCACAAAATCATCTGTCCACAATTTATTTCAACATTAATATAGTATTTATATTAACTTGAAAATGTTATGAACGGTTGAATTACTAGTTCAATAATTGACTGTTTAAATAATTAATGGGATTAATCTGAATAATAGAAACGTTGACATAATATTTTGTATTCAAATATTTGAAAATAAATCTTACTTGCAGCTTTTGTGGTTAATTTTAAAAATGGGAAGAAATGTTTATTCATGAAACACCTATTATTATAAGATTATATCAAATCAATACTTCATAAAATTAAACATGTTAAACGTTATTATTAGTTGCCTTTTTAATTTCTGTATCACTTAAAGTGACTTGGTTTTGTTACTGGCTGTTTTAATCAGTTTTTCTGCCGAATATTAAACTGACAATCAATTTCAATGACAGATATTAAACAATGTAATATTATTCTGACTTCCTTTTATACCGAGAAGTATACAAACTTCAATCACGAAGATCTTCATTGAAAAACATATTAATGATAGTTTTCTTAAAAACAGTAGGGATAGCCTTTGTGGTTAGGATTTCATTTA
Organism: Eucriotettix oculatus; assembly: GCA_034510155.1. NCBI lineage: Eukaryota > Metazoa > Arthropoda > Insecta > Orthoptera > Tetrigidae > Eucriotettix > Eucriotettix oculatus. The sequence goes on from JAEMUL010000008.1 coordinate 140,381, forward strand.
ATAAGTAAATCATTAGGCAAATCAATGTCTTCACAGCTTATACTTATCTGTCATCTCTTTGAAGTTTCATATCTATGCTGCCAGAGAATTCTGAAAGGGTGCCACAAAATGTTTATTGTTCGTAAATACCCAAGACCACTACAAATCTTTTAGCCAAAAGATAACTTTTTATCACTTTCAAATGTAATTGCCAAAATACAACAGAGATCTTATTACAGCCGAAGAAACACTACATCACAAGTTCGGAAATTCTATAAACACTCTGCTTTTTAAATATATTTACACGTAAATTCTTCAGACATATATAGATAATCAATTTGTTTGGTATTTTTTAATAACTCAATCATATATAGATGTAGCTTTTCAATATCATTGGTTTCAGTCGGTTTTAGAAAAAAGTTTGTTAAATTATATCAATAGTAATTAAATAAAGACGGGAAACATAAGTTAATTAATGCACAATTATATTTTGCAAAACTGGTATATTTCCAAAAACGTATCCTATTGTTGACTTGACACCAAATGCTGGTTATCGAATGAGTATGAATTCACCTACAGAGTTGAATTAATAAATAAAATTATCCAATGCTCCAATTTTAAAAATAGAACATGTTAATATTTCTGCACTAATCTTACCTCACGTCGCTTCTCCCGTCGCTTAGAGGGACATTGTGGACCTGTATGTCCCAGGGCAAAAAGCCATACCGTGGATGCGGTGAACGGGGTGTCCCTCGCGGTTTTAATGTCAAGCCGGAGGCGCAGGTCCTCCGGACACCCCTGGCACTGCGTTCGTGTCCACTGCCACAGTAGCGGAAGCGCCTAAAAAACCAAATAATAACGTATTTAATCGTCACTTTCAAATACTGCGTACTTGTTTTTTTATAACTCAGTATTTAGAATGAAAGAAAACTCCTTAGCAACGATCCAGTATTGTTGAGTAGACTTCCACGAACGTTTATCGCATTAATTAAATATTCTTAGCAGAAAAAATATTAAATTATAGAAGATTAGCTACATATAATGTTTTAAACCCAAATTTACCAAATTGTCTTAATACGTACAAATCTGAAAATAATGAATCATTTATATAAAGTAATTTTCTGACATATGGATGTTGCTGATTATGGTATATCACGTGTTTTAGAGATTGACTGCATTAAGCATTGATGACTTTTTTCTGGAAACTAAATATTAATTATTGCCTTTTTGCCCAGAGGCAAACGCCTTTAATCATTGCAACAATAATAGTAACTCAACGTCTGGTGGGCATCCGGTCGTTTTGAGGGTTGATTGCGAGTTTCTTCGAAAAATTAACTTATTTTCTTGTGCATTTTTAGTTGAAGTATATGCAAGTGCTAACAAATATCCAGGTTTAACTCGAAGGAAAGTTTTGTCTACTACGAAACGTGGGAGCCACTGTGAAGTTAATGTTTTTCCAGGTGAGAAGTGCAATTGATAGGGACCCCGCGACGGTCGGAATCCGAAACTTCTATTGGTAAAGCAAAATCGGATTTTGAGTGTGTTATATTTTTTTTAATCGACGCGTTACGAATATCATAGATCATTTAATGCTACAGTAATGAAAAAGAAACTTGCGCCTTTACAAAATGTATATTTTGCAATTTGCAGATTTCATAGGTTTAATATTATATATGGGACTGATCGAAAAGTGTTTACTTTAAATTTATATATCTCAGAAATATAAGAAAGTGAATTAGCATGTTATTTGAGCGTTAATACACAAAAAAACACGTCGAGACGATTCTTGTAAACAGGGCACGACAGTGGATTTTGTACGTAAATTTGAAACCTTAACCTTGAAGACAATATATGAAATATATGTTTACTGTTGAGAATTAAGTTTTGTTCTGTTTTTTTTTTGCTCATGTGGTGTCACTCACATGAATTTATGTGTTCTTTGGCTTTGTCTAGTCTTCTGTTCAAATATGTATCGACGCATTTGTTCATTTGAAAATAAAAATGTTGTTTATATGTTAAATTGAATAAAGCATTATTAATTTAACATACATTAAATGAAATTATTAAAATGGTTATTCGGCCCAGGTGTGAAACTGTGATAATATTACACGTGAATTATACAAAAGTGAGGTTAGGTGTTGTCTCAAAAATTTGTTGACGTCAACGTAAAAATACGTGCAAGTCGTCGAATCACTCAAAAGCATATTAAAAATGTCGGAACAAAGAATAATCAAAAAAACTAAATGGAACAAACTATGCATCGTGGAATTACCAAATGAAAATGGTATTGATGGAGTGTGACTTACGGACCGTCATAAATCCAGGTGAGGACAAGCCCGGTGAAAATGTTGAAGCTGATGAGAGACGGAAATACATATTGAGACAAGGAAAAGTATGTGCAAAGATTGCTCTTCCTCTGTGATGAACAGCGGATACAAACCGACATCTAACAACAGCAAAAGAAATGTGGGAAGAACTCGAACGTTTGTATGCACCACGTGACAGTACATTTCGCATTGTACAACTACGTCGAAGACTTTATTCCCAAAAATTGAAAGAATATAGTAGAATGGGATTAAATTTAGCGCAAGTGAACGAAACCGTTGCTGAACTTGTAAACATTTGCTACGCTATCGATGATGGTGATGGCAATGACTATATTGTGTGGCTTATCGGAAGACTGGGATACTGTTGTAACAGCATTGTGTAATATACCAGAAGATGAATTTACATGTGCTGCAGTAAAAAGAAGACTTCTCGCTGAAGATGCACGACGACATGAAAATATTGACCACAGACAAACGGCAATGTTTGTGAAGAAAAGTAAGAATTCATCTTATAGAAAAGGTAAACAAGAAAACGGGCACGTTTCTAATGGAAACGAAAACATGTCGAAGAAAACAAAAGGTAAGGGAAATTTTAAATGCTATAATTGTGGAAAAACAGGGCATTATTCTCGTGATTGTGCTAATAAATCTAAATATAAAGATAAACAAATTTTTCCTAAGACTGTAAACGGAAGTGTATTCTGTGGCTCGACTCAGGTGCAACTCACCACATGACTCCATACAAGAAGTATTTCTCCAGTGTAGATACGTCTTCTGAAAAGGTTACGACTATAGATGGCACGACGATTTACGCAGCTCGAAAAGGTGTGGTCAGAGCAAACTTAGTTGAAAGTGGTTCATAATTTGAAAAACTGAAGATCAAAAATGTATTACTGGTACCAAGAACATGTCACGGAATCCTATCGATTCGTCAATTAGTTGAAAATGACAAGAAAGTTATTTTTCACAAAAGTGGTTGTATTTTTTAAAGTGATTGAAATCTTGTTATTCAAGCGAAGAACGAAGGACGTTTATATGTGGTGAATACAGAGCCAGAATTAAATGCAGAAGTTAATAAAATCAAGACCGAAAAAGGGAAATTGGTATCCTTAAATCTGTGGCATCGAAGATTCATGCACGTGAATCAGCATCACATATTGAAAATGGTAATCACGGAATCTACGATTGGTTTGAATTGTGAGGTGACTGCCTTAGCGACGTGTGACAACTGCCTTACAGGAAAGTCTACTAGACAATCGTTTCCGACACATCCACTTATCGATGTAAGTGTAGCGACATGCATTGAAGTGCTGACGCGCGGTGTGGCACGTGTAGCCATAAAGGCACAAATATTCTGGTGTGCGAATCCATGAATGTACAACATCCGCCTCACAGCAGCCCCCACAGCAACCATCTCATGCACCTCCCCAGCAGCAGCAACATGGTCCACCACCTCAACAGCAGCATCAACAGCAAGCACCTCCCCAGCAGCAGCAACATGGTCCACCACCTCAACAGCAGCATCAACAGCAAGCACCTCCCCAGCAGCAGCAACATGGACCACCACAACAGCAACAGCAGCATGGACCTCCACAACAGCAACATCCACCATCTCAACAGCAGCAACACCCAGCCAGCCTACATGACAGAGGACGATGAGCAGCATCCTTCACCACCACAGCAGCATCAGCAACACCAACGGAAACAGAAACGGCAGCAGATAGAGGAACATGAGCAACCCGAACAAAGGCATCCTCAACAAGCCAACACGACAACTCGTTCTGGTCGAAGAGTGCGGTTTAACCGACGCTACTGCTCCAGTCTCGCTATCGCTGGAGGGGGGCTACCTGTAGCGACATGCATTGAAGTGCAAAGAACTTCAGTGGCTGACGCGCGGTGTGGCAGTTCTTTGACCGCAACAATGAGTCTAAGTTTTTAGTAGTCTCAGATAAACCAGACGTGTAACATTGTACAAGATGCGCGATAGTTAAATAAAACGTTATAGATATTATTGTGCGTTATTAATCACATAGCAATATAAGAAATAAAGGTGAGATTTTAAATCTCGTACACGCAGACTTAATGGGACCAATTGATATCGAAAGTTTTGGTGGCAACAAATACAATCTCGTCATTATTGATGACGCTAGCGATACGTTTTTGTCAAATTCTCAAATCAAAACATGAAGTTTTATCAGCCTTCAAGGAATGGAAAATACAAGTGGAAAAGCAAACTGATATGAAGTTGAAAAGAATTCGTACGGATAATGGACTTGAATTTTGTTCGATAAATTGAGACATATTCTGCAAAAGTAACGGGATTGTACATGAAACGACTATGGTATACACACCGCAACAAAATAGAGTTGCAGAGAGGTCCAACAGGACTGTGATGGATCTTGTGAGATGTGAAATTAATAACGACCAATTGCCTAAGGCAACGTGGGGTGAGTTAATATGTACAGCTGCATATATAAGGAATCGAGAGTAACCAATAGCCGCAATACCGTCAAGACACCGTAAGAGTTGTGGGTAGGTAGAAAGCCAAGTGTCAGACATCTTCGAGCTATCGGATGCGAAGTCTTTATCCATATCCCAAAGGAAAAACGATCGTCAAAACTCTCTCCTAGAGCAAATCGAGGCTTGATGGTGGGATACGCACATTACGGTCGTGGATACAGAGTTTGGATTCCAGGAACTCGTCAAATCGTGGAATCCCGGGACTGCGTTTTCAAGGAGAAACAAATAGAAATGAAAACTCAGAGAATTTCTGCGGAGGAATCAAAGAAGAAAGACTTCATCGACGTTTACCAAGATAAAGAAATTATTGCAGAACAGACTACATTAAAAAATGATCCTGAAGACAGCTTTCAAAGGTGGTAAATAGAGTGCCAAAGAAGCACAGCATGACACTAAGAAGTAAGAATATCACGAATCCAATTGACAACGCCCAAACAAATATGACAAGAGCTATTGAAGTTGAGGAGCCTACTTCATTCATTGGAGCACTAGAATCTATTGACGCTGCGAACTGGATGGAAGCCATGAATGAAGAGATAGAGTCGTTGGAGAGATACAAAGCTTGAACTTTAGTTGAAGCACCGCCAGACGTCACGATAATATATGTAAATGGGTTTTCAAACGGAAAACAGCAGGTGAAACGCAGCGTTTCAAAGCGAGGTTAGTTGCTAATGGATTAACACAGAAAAAGGGAATAAATTATGACGAAATCTACCCACCGGTACAAGTTTCGAGACTTTGAGGTTATTTATTGTTGTCACCGTGGAAGAAAAATGGCTTGTAGATCAATTTGATGTCAAATCTGCTTAATTTCATAGTGACCCGAAGGAAATATTGTATATGGAGCAACCAGAAGGCTTTGTGCGTAAAGGTGAAGAAAATCTGGTGTGCAAACTACAAAGGTCCATATATGGATTGAAACAAAGCGGAAGATGTTGGAACGACCATTGTAATATGAAACTGGAGAAAATGGGTTTTGTTCACAACCTGATTGATCCATGTGTCTATGAAATGAAAACAAAAGAAGGAAGAGCCGTATTAGACGTCTATGTTGACAATATGGGGCAATTACAGAAAACGAGAATATGAGACATAAAGTCAAGACACTTTTAGAATAAAGTTTCGGAAAAATTTCGCAAATGTTGGGAGTACAATTCACGGAAACAGAAGATGGTAGTATTACTCTATCACAAGAGGAATATATTGAGAAACTGTTGAAGAGATTTGGATTACATGACGCGAAACGAATGAAGACCCCGATGGAAGCAAAGCCAAATTTTTCAGAAGACGAAGAGGAGACGAAAGTTGAAAATCTTCCCTATCGAGAGTCCATTGGTGAACTTCTTTATCTATCGTGTAAAACAAGACCGGACATATCCTTTTCGGTTGGGAAGTTAGCTCAATTTTGCTCGAAGAAGTATAACGAGAGTCACTGGAAGGCTGCAAAAAGGGTTTTTCGATACTTTAAGGAGACTAAACACTATGGTATTACTTATCATTCGACGCAAAAAGGGCTCGTCGCATACGCTGATGCAGACTGGGCCAGTTGTATAGTTGATCGTAAAGCTAGATTTACACGGGCAGTGATGTTCGTCGAAGTTGGGTTGGCTGTGCACTGCCTACCGTTTACATAGTGGACAGATAACTGCCCACTTCTTCACTGACAATTCTGTGCAAGTGCTGCCCTCACTACAGAACGGGCAGAGAACTCTGATGTATGTTTACACTTCTCTGCTATTTCTTGGCAACTACGACCGGTTGGATTGTTGATGTTGCATAGTGTCGATATATTGTTTATATCAAGTTGAATATTTTTCCCCTTTGTGTTTTCGCGTACGCATAATGTCCATAAACAGGATCTATCACTTTGTATTTGTGATAGAATAGACGTAACGCGGGAGAGTTCCTGAAAAAGTCAAATTCAGTATCACGCTCCTGTACTATAGATACATAAAAATGAAAACAGTTGTTTAGTAATATTGCTTTATATTATTACTACAGAAATCAAGCAATAATAAAAACAGCACATGTACGTTGAAGCTGGTTTTCAGTGTTTAATTGTTTCGGTTTCTATTACTTGTTGTCAATTACTGAACAGAACGAAATGAATTATTTTTCAGTTATAATTTGTGCCGTTGGAGGCTGAACAATAAATATTTTTGGAAAGTTAACCTAAAAATTTATAGGCGATTAGGTGCAACAAACGAACATCCTTAATTATTTCTGAACCAAAATTCTGGTCGCTGTTCACAACAAATATTTACTTACTCCAATCGCACACTATACCAAACTGCACGCGTATTGAAAATGCAAAATACAAATTGTTTACCATCGCGCAATAAATAGTCAACCCTGCCTCACCGTTCACAATCGATAATTGACAACCGTAACTGCCACTAACTGGCCTCCCATGAGGGCAGCGTCTAGGACGGTGAAGGGGCAACGTCAGTCATAACTGACATACTGTTGACACGCTCCAAGAAAAGTGAGGCAGTGCCCTCGTGTCAGAGATGGATTGGCAGATGTCAGTGCAGCACTGACGTATGTTGACACGCCACTGACATCACTGCCCCTCGTTTTCTGGCAGTCATCACTGCTCGTGTAAACATAGCCTAAGAGCATAAGTGTTCTGATGTTAGCAGGTCGTTTGGAAGAGCACGAAGCAGACTATAGTTTCCCTTAGCACCATGGAAGCAGAAAACATAGCACTATCAAATTGTACAAGAGAAGTATTCTGGGTATAAGAATTTTTAAAGTCTTTAATGTTTAAGGTTGCAGGCGATGGAGCAACATTGATTAGAAGCGATAGTCAAGCAGCTATCGCACATGCCAAAAGTTATGTCGATAAATCAAGGACGAAGCATATTGCAATAAAGCATCATTTTGTTTGAGAAAAGGTTACAAACGGGATCGTAGATCTAAAGTATATCAGAAATGAACAGAATATTGCAGATATTCTGACGAAGGCATTATTCCAGAAAACGCACGAATTTCATCGCCGCCAAGTTGTTAATCCAATAAAAATTTCGGAACGATCAATCACAAATTCATGATTCATGATTCTACTGAAGAATGGATTGGTTTTTGCTCAGGTGGCATCACTCGCTATGAATGTATGTGTTCTTTGGCTATCGACGCGTTTGTTCATTAGAAAATAAAAATGTTGACCTTATGTTAAATTGAATAAAGCATTATTAATTTAACATATATTAAATGAAAATGTTAACATTAACTATTACATAATTACCCATTCTTTCTATTGGTATCAAATAGATATATACCAATATCCACAATCTCAACATCTCTCCAAAAATATGTTCATTCCATTCTCTACCACCAATCTGTTCAATTTCTAGACTAAATGTCGCCGTCAGCCTCTTTAAAACCTCGTCCCCACTTCTGCAACATCTATCACCAATAATATACATCGTTACACTTGGGGATATAATGTCGCCCGGGCGTAGTTACAAAATTTTGGGAAACTTCCCAGCCGTGACGCCGAGTGTAGGTTTTATAGCTCAACTGCCAACCGCTGTCTCCTTTGTTTTGATTCCACGCCGCCAAAGACCGAGCAAATATATCTGTTCGTTACCGGTGGTTGAGAGTTTCTTCGAAAATATAGGTTAAATTATTTATTTGTTGTGCAATTCTAGTTGGCGTATGTGTACATGCCAACGAGTATTGTCAGGCTTAACTGTAATTAAGGTTTCGGACGCTACGAACCGTGGTAGCCAATTTAAAATTAACAGTTCTCCATGTGAGAAGTGCAGTTGAAAGACACCTCGCGAACATGGGGAAGAAATTTTTAAAGAAAATTATTTTAACCAGCTTACAAAAGGAAAAAACGCACAAGAAAACAATAAATATCTTTAAAAAACGATTTATACAATAAAATGTAAACTTTTTGAATATATTTTTTAGGTACATTCAAGGTTAGCACAGAATATATAAATGTTAAGTAAAAATATTCAATTTAAAGTCCAAAAATTTAAATGATATTGTAATATCGTATAAGTCGATGACATTTTTGTTTACGCAACTACACATAAATTAAAAAAGAAGAAAATCATAGATCATTTAATACTACAGTACGAAAAAAAATCTTGCTCCTTTCAAAGGTATATTTTGATTTTTGGAGACTTCAAAAAATTAATAATATATTGGCGACTGATCGAACAGATTTACTTTTACTTTTTGTGTCACAGAAAGTGAACTTGCACATTATTTGAGCGATTATTACACTATAAAACACGATGAGACGATATTTGTTAACAGCGCACTACAGTAGATTATGAACGGAAATTTTTAAACCTTAACCGTGAAGAATATAAAATGTAATATATGTTTACTATTATATAATTTCCCAATATTTCAAATGGTGTAAACTAGATAACGATATATGGTGTCCTTCTGAAGGATTTATACTTCTGAAAAATCTTATTTTTGTCATTTTTAAATTTGGCGCTGGGTTTTCTACACCATTACTAACAAAGTGTATATTCTATAAAGCTTTAAATCGTCTGCATACTTGCAAACTACAAAATATGAATACCGTAACTATTTTACGTATCTTTGCAAAATCATTAAAGTAAGAAAAAAGTAATGGTGTTATTTCTATTTACAAGATAATGTACTCGTAACAGCGAGGTACGAGTTTAGTTAAAATATTTTTCGTAATTTAGGCATGCAATGTTACTTGTAAACGAATTCTGACGGCCTAATATCTAGTACCTGCCAACATATTAAAGCTTAATTTGTTTGGTATTATTTAATAACTCAATTATATAAAGATGTAGCTTTTTAATATCATTGGTTTCAGTCGGTTTTAGAAAAAATTAGTTAAATTATATCAATAAAAAATAAATGAAGATGGCAAACAATTATATTTAGCAAAACTGATATATTTCCAAAATAATACAAAAACGTATCCTCTTGTTGACTTGACACCAAATGCTGGTCTTCGAATGATTATGAATTCACCTACAGAGTTGAACAAATAAATAAACAAAATTATCCAATGCTCCAATAATAAAAATGAAATTTGTTAATAATTCTGCACACATCTTACCTCACGTCGCTTCTCCTGTGGCTTAGAGGGACACTGTGGACCCGAAGCAGCGGAAGCGCCTGAAAAACGAAATTATAAGACTTTTAATCGTCATTTTTAAATACAACGTACTTGTCTTTTATAACTCAGTATTCACAATAAAAGAAAATTCCTTAGCAACGACCCAGTATTGTTGAGTATAATTCCTCGAACGTATATCGCATTAACTAAATATTCTTAGCAAGAAAAAACATACGCTACATATAATTTTTTGAACCTAGATTGACTGAAATCTTCTCAAGATACTTTTTTCTGGAAAAAGAAGAAATCTGAAAACAATGAATCATTAGAATAAAATAACTTTGTGACATATGTAAGTTGTTAATTATGGTATATACCGAGTTTTAGACGTTTACGTCAATAAGCATTGATGACTTTTTCTAGAGATTAAATACTAATTATTGCCTTTTTGCCCCGAGGCAAACGCCTTTAATCACGGGAACAATAATAGTAACTCAACCTCTAGTGGGCATCCGGTCGTTTTGAGGGTTCGTTGCTAGTTTCTACGAATATCTAGGTAATTTTACTTATTTTATTGTGCATTCTTAGTTGACGTGTGTGCAAATGCTAACAAATATCGAGGTTTAACTCGAAGGAAAGTTTTGTCCTCTACGAACCAAGGGAGCATCTGGGATGTTAACGTTTTTCCACGTTAGAAGTGCAGTTGATAGAGACCTCGCAACCATGGGAATCTGAACCTTTTTTAGTAGAGCAAAGTGGTATTTTGAGTGTGGTTTATTTGACTTTACTCGTCGAGTTACGTAATTCATAGATCAATTAATGCTACGGTAATGAAAATGGAGCTTGCGCGTTTAGAAATGGTATCTTTTGACATTTGGAGACTTCATAGGTTTTATATTATACAAGCGATCGATCGAAAATGTTTTACTTTTACTTCATAAGTCTCACACATCTAAATAAGTGAAATAGCACGTCATTCGAGCGATTAATATTAATATAACACGATGAGACGCTATTCGTAAACAGCGCACCACATAGTAATTTGAACGGAAATTTTAAAACGTAACCTTGAGGATAATAAAATGAAAAATATGTTTACTATCATATCATTTCGCATTCTTTCTATCGGCGTCAACTAGTAAAAGATATCTGGTTTTCTTCTGAACGATATTTACCTCTGGAAAAGCTCATTATTGTCGTTTTCCACTTTGGCTCCCGGTTACCTACACCAAATTTAACAAAGTGTATTTTGTATAAAACATTAAATCGTCTGTAAAAAGCAATATAAAAAATATGAATTCCGTACGAATTTTACGTATCTTTGCACGATAATAATAAAATAGTAATGGTACCATTTTTTTCTACATGTTTGTGTGATCGTAACAGAGAGGAATAAGGTTTGTTTAAATATATGTAATTTATCCGTAATTTACGCTTGCAATGTATCTTGGAAACAAATTTTGAGGGCCTATTATCTGACAACTGCCACAATATTGTAGTATAAATATGGTACTTTTGAAACGACTTCGTCTCCACCGAACCGCAGGCTTTGACGAAAATGGCCGTATATCAGTCAGATTTGCTTATTTCGAACTGATATTTTTCATGTGTTGATAAAAACCTTCTTAGTACAAACTATCTCAATTTTATTAAATTCGGAAATGGCCGCGTGGCATTCGTTTCTCAGTTCACTTGCCCGGTATTGGAAAGGACATAATTCATAGCAAACGAACTGAAATAATTAGAAATTTAAATATTTTATCAATTCGAATGTTTTAATTTTATTAAATAAATCCTAGTTTTAAGTTCCTTATTTAATAAATAGTGTAGGGCGGTAAACACAAAGCATTATTTTAACAACAATAAAACATTTTATGTAATAGAAACTTTTATGAGAACAAATATCAAAATTATTTGAAGTTGGAGGCAGTAATGAGACTTATGAATGATAAAACGTTATATTTTAAGGTGTTTAAAAGTAAAGGTAAGGAATTACATCCCTAATATAGTGGATATAGATATATCGAATTCTGGAAAATTTAAAAAGAAAGTAAATTTTGAGATTAAATAATAATAATGATTATTTTGATTATCGTAAAAATTCTTAATAGTATAAATAAATGATTTTGGAACATAAGTGTTAAACAGCACAAGGAATTGTACAAAGGACGTTAAACATATCTATCAATGACGAAATTAATACGAACTCATGAGACTTTAAATTGTTGACTTGAGTTCTCATAAGGAAAAGCAATATTAACAGATAAGCCTTTATTACAGATGCTGCTTCAGAAAAAACAATAAAGAAGAGTCGTTTTTCACTATAACTCCTCTTCAAAACCACAATTTACTTCAAAATTAATGAACTATTTTAAACTTTAAAATATTATGTACGATAGTATTACTGGTTAAATAATTGACTTTTTAAATAATTAATGCGATAAACACAAATAATAGTAATAAACGTTGACATAATTATTTTGTATTCAAATATTTGAAGACAAATATTGCTTGCAGCTTTTGTGGTTGATTAGAGAGAACGAAAGAAATTTTTTTTGACATATCTGTTATTTTAAGGTTATATCAAATCAATAATTCATGAACTTAAACGTAGTCTTAGGTTATTAATAGTTGGGATTTTAATTTCTGCATTACTTGAAGTGACTTGGTTTTTGTTACTGGCTAATTAAAACAGTTCTTTTGAATAATAATAATAATAATAAGCTGACAATCTATTTCAATGACAGATATTAAACAATGTAATATTATTCTGACTGTTCCTTTTACCCCAAGTATTCAAAATTTAATCACGAAGATAATAATGGAAACACACATTGAAGATATTTTTCTTTGAATAAGTCGGGATAGGCTTTGTGGTTACGATATCATTTAATAAGTAATTCATTAGGTAAATGAATGTATTCACAGCTTATACTTGTCTGTCATCTCTTTGAAGATTCATATCTATGTTACCAGAGACTTCTGAAAAGGTGCCACGAAATGTTTATTGTTCATAAATACTGCAGACCACTACAAATCTTTTAACCAGTAGATAACTTTTTATCACGTTTAAATGTAATCCCCAAAATATAACTGAGATCTTATTACAGCCAAAGAAACACTACATCAAAAGTTCGGAAATTCTTTAAACACTCTGCTTTTTAAATATATTTACACGTAAATTCTTCAGACATAAATAGGTAATCAATTTGTTTGGTATATTTTAATAACTCAATTATATATAGATGTAGCTTTTCAATATCATTGTTTTCAGTCGGTTTTAGAAAAAATTAGTCACATTATATCAATTGTAATTAAATAAAGATGGCAAACAAGTTAATTATTACACAATTATATTTAGCAAAACTGATACATTTCCAAAAATGATACAAAAACGTATCCTCTTGTTGACTTGACACCAAATGCTGGTCTTCGAATGAGTATGAATTCACCTACAGAGTTGAACAAATAAATAAACAAAATTATCCAATGCTCCAATTATAAAAATGGGATATATTAATATTTTTGCACACATCTTACCTCACGTCGCTTAGAGGGACACTGTGGACCCGTAGGGCAAAAAGCGATACCGTGGAAGCGGTGAACGGGGTGTCCCGCACGGTTTTTATGTCAAGCCGGAGGCGCAGGTCCTCCGGACAAACCCCTGGCGCTGCGTGTCTTCAGGTTGGTGTCTACTGCCGAATCAGCGGAAGCGCCTGAAAAACGAAATTATGAGACTTTAAATCGTTATTTTAAATACTGCGTACTTGTCTTTTATAACTCAGTATTCAGAATGAAAGAAAATTCCTTAGCAACGACCCGGTATTGTTGAGTAGACTTCCACAAACGTTTATCGCATTTATTAAATATTCTTAGCAGGAAAAAAAATACGCTACATATAATTTTTTAAACCCAGATTGACTGAAATCGTCTCAAGATACTGTTTTTGGAAAAAAAAATCGGAACATAATGAATCATTTAAATAAAATAACTTTGTGACATATGTAAGTTGTCGATTATGGTATATAACGAGTTTTAGAGGTTTACTTCACTAAGCATTGATGACTTTTTCTAGAAAATAAACATTAATTAATGCCTTTTTGTCCTGAGGCAAACACCTTTAATCATGGAAACAATAAAAGTAACTCAACCTCTAGTGGGCATCCGGTCGTTTTGAGGGTTCATTGCGAGTTTATACGAAAATCTAGGTTATTTTTCGTTTTTTATTGTGAATTTTTAGTTGACGTTTGTGCAAACGCTAACAAATATCCAGGTTTAACTCGAAAGAAAGGTAAGTCCTCTAGGAACAATGGAGCCACTGTGATGTTAACTTTTTTCCAGGTGAGAAGTGCAGTTCATAATGAATCCGAACCTTTTATTGGTAGTGCAAAGTGGATGTTTGAGTGTGTTATATTTGATTTTTACTCGTCGTGTTACGAATATCATAGATCATTTGGTGCTACAATCATGAAAACGAAACTTGAGCATTTACAAAATGTATATTTTGACATTTGGAGACTTTATAGTTTATTATTATATATGGGACAGATCGAATAGTGTTTACTTTTAATTTATAGGACTCAAACATCTAAGAAAGTGAAATAGCACGTTATTCCAGCGATTAATACACAATAAAACACGACAAAACGATATTTGTAAAAGATCACTACAGTGGATTTTGAACGTAAATTTGAAACCTTAACCTTGAAGACAATAATGAAATATAAGTATACTATTATATAATTGCCAATTCTTTCTAATGGTGTGAACTAGAAAACGATATATGGTGTCTTCCTGAACATTTTATACCTCTGAAAAAGCTAATTTTTGTCGTTTTTCATTTTGGCGCCGAGCTTGCTACACCATTAATAACAAATTTTATTTTCTATAAAGCTTTAAATCGTCTGTAAAAATGCAAACTACAAAATATGAACACCGTACGTATGTATCACAATGATTAAAAAGAAGAAAAAAAATGGTATTATTTTTTTCTTCAAGTTTGAGTGCTCGTAAAAGTGAGGCATGAGTTTTGTTTATATATTTGTTAACTTTTTCGTAATTTAAGCATGCAATGTATCTTGGAAACGAATTTTGAGGGTCCATTATCTAGCACTTGCCACCATATTGAAGCTTAAATGTGGCACTTTTGAAAAGACGTCGTTTCCTGCGAACCGCAGACTTTAACGAATAAGCCCGTATATCAGTCAGAATGTTTATTTCGAACTGATATTTTGCATGTGTTGATAAAAAGGCTTCATAGTACAAACTATCTCAATTTTATTTAAATCGGGAATATTCGCAAACCAATAGCCCCAGTGGAATCCTATAGTCATTGAGCCACCGTATCAGACTGTTATGCCATATCTTGTCGAAAGCCATTTCGACGTGAAGGGAAACGGCTGCCCTAGACCTAGCCAGGGTGTACCCTTCTGTGACGTGTTCAACTACTCGCAGCAGCTGGAGTGTTGTAGAATGATTCATAAAGGCGAATTGCTCCGGCCTTATGAGATCGTTTTCTTTGCAGTGTTGTGTAATTCTGCGCAAAATGACCGCGACAACTTTACAAGGGAGCCTATAGATTGCCTATAGATTGTCGGAAGTGAGTGGTCTTTCCCGGGTTTCCGGAAGGTCAGGACCTTGACCTCTTTCAAGACGTCCGGGAAATGTGTGCGGAAGATGGCATTCGTGATATTACTGATCTCTTCGAGTGCTCTGGCGGAAAGCTGTTTGAGCACTCGATCCATCCGGACCAGGCGCCTTACTGGGGTGAGTTTGTCGTACAGCCCACCTGATTTCGGCGACTTCTTGGGCTAACAAGTGTGTAACCAACTGGTCCGTTTCCAATGTGAATGTCGGATCTGATGGATCGTCATTCGGTTGAAACGCGGCCTCTAATGTGTCTGCCAGCAGTTCTGCCTTCTCCGAGTCGGAGTAGCCATATCCTGCCGGGCCTTGTAGCTTTGGTACTTGGTATGCCTCCCGTGTGAAGTGTCTCGCCATCTGCCACGTGGAGCGCGTGGAGGTGTCGAAGTTGGCTAGGAACTTGTCCCATTCCTTGCTTCGGTGTGTCTGGATTTGTGCTCGAATGGTGTCTCTAAGTCTGTTCATATGTGTTTTGTATATCTGCAATCGAGTTCGCTGCCAATACCTCCTAAGTGTATTTCTTACTGTTATCAATTCCTTTATTCTCTCAGGGAGCACCGTCCTGTGTTGATGCGGAGTTACCGATGCTATTATTTCGGATATCACGTTCTGTATGGCAGCGGTGAGGGAATGAACAGACTGATCTATTTTCGCCTCGCTGTTGATGTTGTCTGTGTTATTCATGTTTCTATTTAAGGTTTCCCGGAATAAATCCCAGTTTTCCTTTCGATAGTTGAACATGATGTGTAGTGCCTGTATTGCAAATTAGTACCGGATAATGGTCTGAAGTGAGGCCTTGACGAGGGCTATGTCCAGGACATCTGGCTGTGCGTTTCGTCTCCCGGGCACGAAAGTTGCCTCGATGTAGTTATGTGTCTGTGAGTGTGCGCGTAGTGCCGTTCCGCTGGGGTTGTTCCATAATGGATGTTTACTGTTTAGATCCCCAGCTACTATAACCCTCCCTGAGATGTTAAGTAGCCGTTCTATATCTCTCACATCAATAGGGGGTCTGCCAGGTTTATTATAGACGGCTACGAGTGTGGTGTACGCTCCGTTCAGCTGGATTCTAACAGCTGTGGCTTCAAGCTTATTTAGTCGTGGGAGTGGGACATAACCTCTCTATGATGTTTATATATCTCTGTATCTATTTAAGATATTCTTTGGTTTACCGCAGAGTTTATCAAAGATACTCTTTGGAGTTCACGATGTGTGACGTCATGAATTTGGCGCATACTGACGGGAAAGATGAAGCATCTAAATTCTGTCAGCGTTGTCTGCATGAAAGTGTTTTTTCAATTAGTTTTAAAATAAGCTATAAATGAAATACAACCACAAATCTTTAACAGACCAATCGAGACAAATAATTTTCAATAAAAAGAACATATAAAATTTATAATCTAACAATACTAATGTTAACTAACATATCAATGTACTCTGGAAGTGTGTAAAATTAAATGAAAATGTTTAACAAAGACTAGCTATTACACCATTTCACATACCTCTTATGTTGTGATCAGTAAATATAACAAAGTAACTTATTTAAGACACGCTGTTGCACAAATGACAACCTTGATGCTCAAATATTATTCGGTTCCCTCTAAAAAACGGCATTTAGAGCTGCCGGCAAGTAACGTCACTGTCCAAAATGCTAATAATAATAAATAATGTTCCTGCTTTCATTTATAATAATCAGGGGCCAAAACAATCACTTCGCAGGTCGCCAATTTGACACTTCTGGTCTAGAGTGATAATATGTACATATATACTAATGTCATATAGGAGAAAAGATACAAATAATGACTAGAAAAATAGAATAGATGAAGAGATTTACTATTCATTCAGCCCTTTCATATAGGAAGTTCTTTTAAGTTATTTTCGAAAATAGGAGCTGCTATCTGTTTTATTTTATTGGGTAGGTTCTAGTATAGGTTGATGCCAAAGTGTATGGGTTTTTATTCAACGACATTGTGTTAAATGCTTCAAAGTCTGGCGCAGTGAATAACTGCGGATTTCAGCTAATCTGAAATCATGATGAGAATATCAGAGCTGAGAGATAAACCAAATAGAGCAATAGACTGAGACTATGAGGGCTGGTAGAAAGAATGACAGAGACCAGAATTGGTTAGGAAAGTTTACAGTGGAGTGGCAGACTGAGAATCAGAGTAACGCTTCCCTCCCCCTCGGATCTTTTCACGACGCAATGCCGGCCCGGGCGCCACTGCATATGCATATTTCTCTATAATAAACTAATCAGCAATCGCGAACCGCGAGATCCCGAGGGAGATGGCCAGCGTCGAGCCAAGACACATGAGTTGTTGAGTCAAGCATGAGACTCTCAGGGGTCTTGGCTTTAATTAATTATTTTTGGGAGGGATGGTTTATTTAACAATCAAACAAGGGGTTAAAATTTTAAACCATTTAATTTATCATTTCATTCCCAGCAAAAGCTCACTCCGACTCCACAATCATTAGATGTTGCTCGTATTGATGCTTAATTAAGCTCTAATTCCTAACCTAAAATATGATTACAAAGTTTTTGAAATTTCATCTAAATATGAGAATGTTCACCGTCACATTCGAAATGTTATATTACCGGTCGTTTTACACACGTAGTAAAAAAGGGAAGGGGAGGGCATACTATTTGCAGTTCTCGGTACTGCAACCAAAGATGTCCACGTTCCGCCTGGGTCCATTCATTACCAGCCCTTCGGATTGGTGTCTCTGCTCTCCAAAACAGTACTCTCCAAAAATCACTGTCCTCCTCGTCCACACCAAAATAAGCTCCATCTCCTTCGCTGCCTCAGTATGAACTCTCATATTCTCCAAAAAACTACTGTCCATTTCGCCGTTCTCAACAAAAATCACCATCCTTCAGATTATTTACCAAATTTAAAATATTACCTTAGGCTACACTTGACGGCCTCCTTTATAGCTTAGGAAGGGTTTTAAAAATGGAGGATTTGGAACAAACATTAAGGAAGCCAAAAATAATAAGTTTGGCATACTTTTTATTTTAATAATTAAACGAAGGGACACTCCAATGATCATAAAAGTAATACATTTGATTTACATTAAATTGGAAGTACACTATTAAAAGAAATTTCTTCTTCTATAACGCAGTGTGGTTGAAAGAACTGAACATAATGGAACATGACATAGATGGGATCATAGTAATCTAATTGGGATAAAAACTTATAGAATTAAGTGTACTATTATAATCAAATTTTTGATTGTAGTAGCCATTGAATCCTTACATTGTTTCCTGTAAAATAGTAAAATAAGATGTGTTGAGCTTGTACAATGAAAGTAATATAAAAACTGATATAGTTGAAGAAATATTCACGTTTAACAATAACGATTATGGCCTCATTTTACTGAGCCACTTTAAGTTTCAATTAACAAGCAAGACATGTTCAGTATTCCATCCAGTGTTTACGAGAGAGCCGAAGATGGTAACAAACTCAGAAGATCTATTTTTATATCTATTAAGTTGGTAACGTCAATGTGTAATGACAATTATCATATATAACTACTCATGTATGAAAATATTAAACTTCAAGTAACTACTTTTCTGATTCGTATAGCAATATAGAAACAAATCTGCCGTCATTTCATCCCCTGGTGACTTTTGTGTTTCAACGTTGGTTAACCTTCTCTGATTACAGAGATTGTAATTAAAAATTCTCTTTTCTTTAGTAAATGCCAATTGAGGTAAACGACAAAAAATAAGTTAAATAAAAATCAATTCAATATAGTTTTTTTTCCTTTTATTTGAAGTCGCATCAACTACTGCGGCTATTAGCGACTACAGTAAGTGGCGAACTCGTTATTTGCTGTTTCACACTGTGAAATCGCACACATAACATCCATGCGCAAGCCAGGATTCGAACCCAGGACCTCTGTGATGCGAGGCTGCAACGCATATAGTATTTTAAGTTTGGAGACTGAAAGGTAAATTAATTTCTGACATATAGACAGGTTTGTTTCTCATCCAACCTGCTTGAAATTTGTTTTTACACATTCCTAAAATAACTCAAGTTAGTATTTGGAACAGTGTTGTTATTGTTTATATCCGTTTAACTTTACTTTATAAATAAAATGTTGCTCAAAAATTCATTAATTGTTTGACAAACTTGTAGTTGAACGGAGTGTAATTACCATAATTTATTTTCAAAATCCAAAATCTCCAATTTATTGTCGTTGAATTACAATATTAAATAAAATATGACTGGTTTTATGTCCTTGTTTAAACATCTGAATATTGAGTACATATTCTTTTTATTCCCATAAACATGAAAGGTTATGATGCATTTACATTAAATATCATTTTATTATGTATTTCAATAATTCTTTATTAGAATAGGAATTAAAAGCTGTGACAAGTGTAAAAAATAACTGACGTCTTTAATGAAAGAATCAATCATTTTCTTGCTTTATTAAATAATGCCTAAAATAACAAGACAAGTGACACTTAGATAAACATTTTAATGGCACATTGAGGATACTTCAATTTATTTACAATATTTCATTTATATTCTATTTATCTTTAATAAAATCATAAATTTTTGAGTATTTTTTGTTTTGTTTTTACATATCAATTTGTTTTTGTTACTTTGTGTTACTTCGTCATAGCAACCTGCAAAGATTTTTATGCAAAACAAAACTATCTATCAACTCATTTTGACAAATTAACAGCAAATCACTATAACCACAACACCTTCCCTTTTTGTGTTAATTGTAGAGTTCAGAATGACCACTATGACCCATTCCCATAGACAGTTTCTTCAGTTCTGGACCTAGAAGAGCTTTTGTGAGTCCATCTGCCAGTTGCTCCTCAGTGTTGATCTTGCTGACCATTGTCCCCATCGCATACCTTTTCTCTCACAAAGAAATGTCTGATTTTGATGTGCTTGGTTCTCTTATGATACTGTGGATTCTGTGCTATCTTGATTACTGCTTCATTATCCACCCATAGCACTGGAATACCTTCAAAGTCAGCAATACTGCGTAGTAGTTGCTTTAGCCATATTATTTCTCTTGCTGCTTCGCTTGCTACAAC
The DNA here is from genome assembly GCA_034510155.1 of Eucriotettix oculatus. Classification (NCBI taxonomy): domain Eukaryota; kingdom Metazoa; phylum Arthropoda; class Insecta; order Orthoptera; family Tetrigidae; genus Eucriotettix; species Eucriotettix oculatus. The sequence continues at coordinate 160,977 of JAEMUL010000008.1, forward strand.
AGTCTCTGCTTCTGTAGTTGAAATTGCTACCTTTGACTGTCGTTGGCTCATCCACCTTACTGCTCCCCCTGAGTACATGCAGATTACTCCTGAAGTGGACCGACTTGTCTCACTACATCCTCCATGGTCTGCATCACTGAAGGCTACCAGTTCTTCCTTTGCTCCAGAATACTTGAATGTAATCCCCTAACATATCTTAATATTCTCTTAGCTGCAACAATGTCTGTTCTACTTGGGTTATCAAGATTTCTTGATGCTACACCAATTGCATAGGCCAAGTCTGGCCTGGTTCCTGTCATAAGATACATCAGTGTTCCAAACACTGATCTTTACGGAGATTTCACATAATCACTTTTTTCACTCAGTTTATCTGCCTTCCCTGGTTTGATTATTGGAGTCTTTGCTAGTCTACATTTATTCACGCCAAACTTCTCCAATACTCTTTTAGCATATGCACTTTGAGTCACTTTAATGTTCCCTTATGATTTCCTTGTTATTTCCATACCAAGAAAATAATCTGCAGGTTTTGCAGTTATTTTGAACTCAGCTCTAAGTTTGCTTTCAAATTGGTCGAATTCAGATTTGCTTGTGGCTGCTACTAGTCCATCATCTACATATAATGCCAGAATTAATTTTCCAGTTGCAAACTTCCTTACTTAGAGATAGGGGTCTGTGGTTGTTGGATGAACTCACGTTTCTTCAAAAAACTTCCAAATCTTCTGTTCCAGCATCTAGGTGCCTTCTTAAGTCCATACAAACTCTTCTTCAGCTTACACACTCACCCTGTTCCATCACTGAAGCCCTCAGGTTGATCCATGTAGATTTCCTCATCTAGTTGTCCATACAGAAATGCTGTGGAGACATCAAATTGCATTAATTGCATACCTTCCTTGGCTGCAGTGCTCAAGAGTGTTTGTATAGTTACTCCTCTGACTACTGTACTGAAGATTAGCACACCCTTTGATGACCATCCTTGCTTTATAGCATTCTATTGAACCTTCTAGATTAGTTTTTACCTTATAGTCCCATTTTGATTGTAATGGCTTTCTACCTGATGGTAACTGTTGGAGTTCCCAAGTTTCATTCTCTTGGAGTGCCTTCAACTCATTCTTCATTGCTTATGTCCAACTGACTTTCGCATCATTGGACATTGCTTCTTGATATGTTCTCTCTTTGGAATTCAGTTATCAATTCGTAGTCATCATTCTTAGATTGTTTTCTTAGAGTAGACCTTTTTCTCAACTGCCTTGGAGCGGGGATTGTGGGTATCACATCTTCAGTCTCACTATCTCCATCTAGTTTCACTGCATCACCTGCCTCATTGCCCTCATAGTCAATTCTTGGCTTCACTGCATCACTGTCTGGCAGCTGCTGCTGTGGTGGTTGCTCCACAGTAGCTGTCTCTGGAAACTGAATATTTACCACATCCTTCACTACTTTTTCATTAAAAATAACATCCTTGGAACAAATCACTTTGTTGCCATTCCGGATCCAAATTCTATAACCATCATCTTCGTAACCAATCAGTACTCCTTTTACTGATTTCTTTTCCATTTTGTTCCTTTCTGCCTTTGGAATGTGAACATACGCTGGGCTACTTATTACTCTTAAATGGGTTAGTTAAGGTTTCTTCCCATACCACAGTTCGTTCATATGGTGTCTTTCCTTCAACATTTGTTGGTCCAGTTCTGTTTAATATGTATACTGCCCATAAAATCTGTGGTAGCTCTTTCTGAGTCAGTCGTAGCGTCCTTGCAACTTCTACTAAAGTCCTATTCGCTCTCAGTGCATCCATTCTGTTGCGGTGTTCTTGACATAGTGAGTCGTCGTTTGATTCCATTTTCATCTAAAATTTGTTTGACTACTTTCTTATCAAACTCGCCTCCATTGGGTGTCCAACATTCCTTGCAGTAGCTAGAAAGAACTTTAAATTTGTCACTACTTCATTCTTCTCTTTTTTGAAGTAAACTGCTCTGAATTTTCTGAAATCATCTTTAAACACGACATAATATCTGCACTTAGATATTGATAAGGCATTGAAAAGTCCACACACATCTACATGAATCATTTCACCTGGTTTAGATGCTAGTTTTCTGGTTCCAAACTTAGCTCGATGTTGTTTGACGTATATGCACCCTGCACAGAGTTCACCATCCAATTCTGTATTGATGTTGAGTTCCCTTTAAATAAACTTCCTAACATAGTGTTTATTTTGATGTCCCAGTCTTTCATAATATAGCTGCAACATTGACTCCTTTTCAAATGTAATAATTTCTACAATTGGAGGAATTGGCCTCACCTTAATTTTGTAGAGTCCTCCATACTTCTGTCTACAAAATAATTTGGCACTGTTGCTGTTAGATATGAAGTAGCTGCCCAGTTTTTATCATGGGCTGCTTGCACAGAAAATAAGTTTCTTTTAATGTTGGTACGTACCACACATCTCTTAAACTCACAATCAATTCCTATCCATTGACTTGAGTTGCAAACTTGAAATCTCCTTCAGCTTGCATTTGGTCTCCATTTGCAGCCTTTACTCCCTGAGGACTGCCGATTTGCTCAAAGCTGTGAAAGAATTCTTTGGAATGTGTGGTGTGCCTCGTAGCACCATTATCAAAGAACCAATCATTAATGTAACTTTTTCTGATGCATTCACTTCAGCTGTTAAAGCTACACATTTACCCTTTACCATGTAGGTGTTTTTCTTCTTTGATTGTCTTCTGTCACTTTTCCATTTCTCACACAGTTTGATGAAATGGCCCTTTTGCTTGCAATAATAACACTCTTTATTGGTTATCTTGTATTTCCCAGGTCGCTTTTCATCTTTACCTATCAAAGGTGAGGTCTTTACTAGGAATGCCTCCACATTTGTATTTAGATTAGTCTTACCTTTCAGAGCTCTTTCATAAGTACACAACTGTGTGGTGAGGTTTTCCAAAGTTCTATCCACCTTGTTTAATAACCTCCAGCTAAAAGAAAAATCAAAATACTCTTCGGGAAGAGTTCCTATTATGAGGTACATTAGTATAAGGTCTCTATTTTCCCTCTTATCTAATTCCTCCTTTAACTCATTCCAAGTATTCTTCAAGTTAGTCATGTGAGTCATCATGTCCTCATTAGTAGGCTTAATTAAAAAGTTTCATGCATAAATCATAGGCTCTATCATCATTTGCACTTTCAAATAATCTATGTAACTCTAACTTCTTGAATCTGTGAATGCTCTCACTTTCTCAAATGTGGCTTCAGTCATATTATTTGCTATAATGAGGATTACATTGCTATCCAGCTTATCAAATTCAGCTACCTTTTGTTCATATTCCTTCACTTGGTCATGGCTAGATTCTTCATTAATTAGCCTTATGTACTTTCCTTCTAAAAAAAATCCACTGCCTTTGGAATTCCCTTCATTATGAGTAAAATCCTACATCTCCAATTTGTCCAATTTTCCCTACCTTCAAGATTACGAATCTGGAACTTCACCAAATCCATTTAGTAGAAAAAATACTTCCAGTATTTAACACAATGAACCACACTGCTGAATTTTTCACACACAATAGCTACTAGCACCAATGCTCACTTTAAACTTCGTTTAAATATTCCCTACAATATTCAAACATAACCAGTCAAAAATCTAGCTGGGCCACCATAACTTGTTAGTTTTTGTTACTTTGTGTTACTTTGTCATAGCAACCTACTAAGATTTTTATGCAAAACAAAACCATCTTCTATTAACTGTTTTTGACAAATTATCAGCAAAACATTATAAACACAACAGTCACAGTTGACACCATTTCCTTATTTTCAAATTGGAATGATAAAAATATAGGAATTAAACAGTAGTTCTAAATATCTGTAGACTGATATACAAAAAGATATTTTGTTACTGTCATGAATATAATTTATCTGTAATATATTTTATTTCAGAAAATTTTGAGAAAACTCTTTTATCTGTTGTTGGAGGTGCTTATATGCAAATTAAACATACCAAATAAAGGCTTTTAGTTAAATCACCAGAAAGTATTCAATATACTAGGCATTCAATTAGATCAACAATGTTTGATTCCAACTCTATTGAAAAACCATTTAATTGTGTTGAGTGTGATAAAACATTTGCAACTTCAAGGAGTTTAAAGTGTCATATGCGCATTCATACTGGTGTAAAACCATTTACATGTGCTGAGTGTTTTATATCATTTAGAAAATCATGTAACTTTAAAGTACATATGAGGATTCATACTGGTGAAAAGCCGTTTAAATGTGCTGTGTGTTTCAAATCTTTCATAAAATCTAATAACTTAAAACAACACATGTGGATTCACAGTGACAAAAAGCCATTTAAATGTGCCGAGTGCGACAAGACATTCACTGTTTCAAGTAGTTTAAAAGATCATATGCGGATTCACACAGGTGAAAAGCCATTTACATGTGCTGAGTGTTTTCAATCATTCATAAAATCAAATGACTTAAAAGTACATATGAGAATTCATACTGGCGAACAACCATTTAAATGTTCCGAGTGTTTTCAAGCATTCATAAAATTAAGTTATCTAAAATTACATATGAGGATTCATACTGGTGAAAAACCATTTAAATGTACTGAGTGTTTCAAATCATTCAAAAATTCAAATATGTTAAAAGTACATATGAGGATTCACAGTGGTGAAAAACCATTCAGTTGTGATGAATGTGAATTAGTATTTCGACAATCCTCTCAATTAACCAAACACATGAGAGTTCATACAGGAGAAAAGCCGTTTAAGTGTGCTGGGTGTGATACATTGTTTAGACAATCCTCTCAACTAACAAAACACATGAGAGTTCATACAGGAGAAAAGCCATTTATTTGTGTTGAGTGTTTCAAATCATTTACAGAATCAGGTCATTTAAGAATACATATGAGGATCCATACAGGTGAGAAACCATTTAAGTGTGCTGAGTGTTTTAAATCATTTGCAGATTCAGGTCATTTAAAATCACATCTAAGGATTCACACAGGTGAAAAACCTTTCGAATGTGTTAAGTGTTGCAAAACATTTAGGCAATCCTCTACACTGAGAAGACACATGGTTATCCATACAGGGGAAAAGCCATTTGAATGTTCCAACTGTGGTAAAAAGTTTACAGATTCAAGTAATTTAATAAAACATATGCGGATTCACACTGGTTAAAAATGTAATGATTTTATTTATGATAAGCATTATTTAAAGACACCCTATTAGACTTCTTAGAAATCACTTTATGAAAAATAATGGAGTTTAATTATTTATATTGAGTAAAATTGAGGTATTTATTTAAAAATTATATATATATATATATATATATATATATATATATAGTGAAAATTTGCTGATAAATAAATGAATATATTTTATGCTTTTTCTGCAGATTTATCTGATAAATGTATGATGGAATTCATTATATATTAGTTGTTGACCATCAGTCAACTAGTGGATGCTCTGCAATGTGTAATTTTGAAACAACGGTGGCAGGACTTCCAAGACCTTTACACAAGATGTAATCAGAGAGTATATACATACATATTCACTAAAATCAAGAATTAACATCAACCACCTTACAGATTGTTTAAGTGAATTCTTGATTTTGGAACTGTAGCTTGCATATTTAATTTTAATCAACTAATTAAAAGCTACTTTTAATCCATGCTTGGAATGCATTAATGCACATATCTGTGGAATTCAATACCTGGAATGCATGGACAGGAAAACAACGTAATTTCCATTTTGAGTTGTTTTTTGTGATTCATGGCTCTAGGGGGAAAAATTGCAAATATGCAATAAAACAAAGAAAGAAAGAAAGAAATGGCAAGATTTGAAGAGCAATGGTTGGCCAAAATGGTCATATGCAAACACTCCAAATGCCGAGATTTTGAGAGGATAAAAAATTTGTTGGTCAGTCAGTTGTAGAACTGAGAGACAGAGTAGAACATTGGAGTGCAATGTGCCTGTATGTGTGGGCCCAGTCTGATATGTAGTCAAAGTTTCATGGGATTCCAGAAGTGCATTCCAAACCAAAGATAACTCTATGCAGACAAAGTAGTAACTCCAAAATACCTCACATTAGGAATTTTACCTGTTCTGTGATAGAGAATTAGAGTTCTCCTAACTTAAAAATGGTGGGGCTTGATAATAATAAGGTTGTGAAACACTTTTTTAGTCTGTTTAAATGTACAGTGTTTAAAGTATTGCATTAAAGCAGGGTTTCCCACACTATTTCTGCAATGGAACACTTTGCAAAATCAGACAATTTAACGAAGCCCTTGGCTTTTTTCTAGGTTGCGTAATTCCTCTTGTAATTTTTTTAAAATTATTATTATTCAGTAATAATTTTTAAATATAAAACTGTAACATAATATAATCAACAATATTAATAAATAAAACACTAGATGACTGCTAATTTTGGGTCCTTGGATTGCATCTTGTCGATATTAGGCAAAATATTTGTATGTTGAATTCTAATATCTGGTGTGGCGTCGAGTCAGAATCTGCTCTTTGACTTTATTGCAGCATAATAAGAAAATCCCGCTTTGCATAAATAGGTTATAGAAAACTGAAGTAAAACTAAAATAGCTCATTTTGAAATATTGGTGTACTGTTCTGACAAATTCACCCAGAAATGTTTGTGTATTTCTTTCAAATGAGGGTCACTGATTAAGTCAGTTAGATTTTCATTGTTACTTGCATTGAATCTACTGGTTTAGCTGTCGTGGAAAATTGATTCTGAACGTAGGAATCACCCTTACTATTTTTTGGAAAATATTGCAAAAGAGTTGATTTCAAGCTATGTACGTGCTCTAAAACCATTTTGGGAACTTGTTGATCTTCTTTAAAATTTAATTCATTTAAACATTCATGTAAGGTAGGAAAACAATTAAAATCATCATGATGAATTCCAGAATCATACTATTTTATCAAAAGATGCAATTTTATATATTGTATTAAAAATTGTAATAATTGTTCCTTGTAATGATAAGTTAATTGTACTTTGTAAATATATATGCAATTTTTATCAACAGCGAAGAATTTGTTAAAACAAAATATTGTCCTGAATTATTTTGTTCTTTCAAGAAGACCAACAACTCATTTTGAAGGTCATAAAGTCTTAATAGTGCTTTGTGTTCACTACTCATTTCATGTAACAAAATGGATAGAAGTGGTTTTGATTTTACATAGCTTATCACTTTGGCGGCTTCACTCATGCCATTTTTTAAATTTGTGGGAATTTTTTGCCATTGGTATTTTTTCTAAAAACGATTTCAGACACAGTTAATGTCTTTAAAACAGCGAAATTTAACACCTTAAATAAGGATATATTTTTTAAATGGTTCATTATGACAATTTGTCGAAAGCTTCTGAAATACATGACTGGATGCTTTTTGTTTGTTAGTAAAAAATAGTATTACTTATATTCTGCAGACCTCCAATTGAGAACTGCTTTACTAGATGGTGCTGCAATGTTGAATTACATTCCATAAACAAATATGTCTAAGGTTGGTTTATTTGTTGGTCATAGCTACTCTTTGTCAAGCTAAATAAAATATTTAAAAATAATTTTCTGACTTTAACTTTAAAATAAATATTATCTGTGTAACTGTGGGCTATGGAAATCTGTATCTCACTCTTACAGGATTCTAGTTTACAGACATTTTCACACTTGTTCATAGTTACCTATTGTAGTGGGAAACAAGGAATAGGGTCTATTTATTTTGCAATGTTGTTGAATCGGTTCCGAAGCAAAAAAGGATGTGAGAAATGATTCGACTTTCTCCCTTTAGATGCAATGGAGTTTTCATCATACGAACTGATTAGGTGACATTATAACAGGATATTATAATCCATAGTATAGACAGACACTCGGAAATTTTTTGAGGAACACCTATTCAGGGCCCAGCGGAACACAGTTTGGGGAACCCGCCATTAAAGGAAAGCACAAAGCAAATTCATTTTGTAATTAATATAAAGGCAATCTCTTTTTGGTAATTAATAACTATTTTATTCAATTTATTTGTTTTTCATATACCTTAAATGAATAATAATAGCAATTCCAGTTAAGATAATGAGTTATAACAGTATCTTATTTACTAAAATTTAAATAAATTATAACTACTTTTAAATGCTTGATTTCAAATTATTGATTTCAATTATAAATAAAATACATTGACTGACTGAGGTAAATCATAGTGGTTAGAATGCCAATATGAATTTCTTTCCATACAACTGTAGATGAAATCAATTTCTTCCTGTTTGGGATCAACAGTATTTTTGTAAATTAATGCCTAAAATAACAGGTTAATTGAAACTGGGAGAGAAATGTTTTATTGATAAATTGAGAATACTTTCTTTTATTTGTGATTGGCAATGTATTTATTTTTAAAATAACTAAATAATATTTAACCTTTGGGAAAAAAGCCCAAGTATTATTTTAAATATTGTAAATAAATAAAAACAGTTTTTTTAATAATGCTGAACTTTGTATGTTTTATGTTGTTGTTTCTGCATACTTAATTACTTCAATAACAGTACCTACAATTTTTTATCTTCATAATGGTATAATAATTCTTTAAGCATTATCATAATTTTTGAAAATTGAAACATACAAGAATATACTTAGCGGCCAAATTAGTATAAACCACCCCCTTCCCTCCATATAGGTGGGGACACTATTTTTAAGCGGGATATAATATATTAAAAATCAGATTTTGTAATAAAAATAAGAAAACAATTTACTTCAACAAAAAATCATTTTACATTAATCTTTACAATTTTAATATTTCAATTTTTATGCCGACAGTTATTTCTCAATTTGAACTCTAAATATATTTACAAAAATTTATGCCAAATTAAGTTCTTAAAACTAGCACTACACTCAGAGTCGTATATTATGGGCCTGCTCATGGAACAGAATGTTAAACACAGAATCTACTCGCACCTGGCAGTACAGGAAATTGGCAAAAAGGGTTACAGGCGTATCTTACCGTAACAATATCCTCCTCAGAGTCACTGCCGCTATTTGTTCCTGGTTCATAACAAATTCCGTTTATCCTCCACCTCTTGGACTACCAAATATCTCTTGCCATCTTTCTCATTCTCACCACTCTCCAAAAGTTTGTCTCACCACTCGAAACATGTCCAAAATCTCTCCTCCAAAAATCTGTGTCTAAAAATCTCTCTGCCAGCCTTTTTAAAATCTCCTCCCCACTTCTTTAGTTTACATCACCAAAGTGGCAGGGTTGGATATCCACCAATAATTTATGGTGGATATCCATCCCTGCTACACAATGCCGCCAACTCTCACCAAAATTGGAAAACACCCAAGGCGCGATGTGTAGTCTAGTTTCATTGCCCCTGGCCCAGATGCTGTCTCCTTTCTTTTCACTCCTCACTGCCAAAAGTCCAAGCAGATATGTCTGACCGTTACAGCTTGAATTCATCTGGACATGGAATCTATTAGATGTTGGCAGGTGGTAGGAGGAATTTGACACCATATCTGATGAGCTGCACTTTTCAATTCTTAAGATTTGAGTTAACAGGATCCGGTTACCCGATGACATGTTCTATCGCACCTTTCACATTGGATTGAGATCTGGCGATTTTGCAAGCAATATAAATTCTGTGCCGTGCACCACCTGAGGACAATACCAGCTTTAAGGCAAGGAGCATTGTCCTGCTGGAAGTATCCGTCCCTGGCAGATTACACCATTAAAATAACAGGGTGTACTTGACCTGTGATAATACTTAAATACTGCTGGTCATTCAGATGGTATTTCACAGTAATCAGAAGACCCAAAAATACCAAATAAATTGTAGTATTGCCGCAATCAGCTTTAAGTGTTGTGTGAATGTGGTTGGGGTACAGGCTTTTAATTGTTTTCTTCATACTCGTAATTAATTCAAGTTGTTTCAGTTGGAGAGTTTTATTTCAAAATCAACACCTGCAAAACTACGTAAAACGTCCCTTCATATGTTTACTCGTGATACTTATGTAAATTTTCGGAGTTTGTATTTCGGCTAGCCACAGACACGACGCGTTCGGACATAATACCATTTACAACCGGCCATCTGCATTTGAAATCGTGACCATTTTATAGTCATCTACTGTCTATTCCATGTGCTCCTTTGTTAATTGAAGACGTCTGCTCTTGCTCAAGGTCAACTATAGAGGCTTTTGAACAAAACATCGGCTTTCATAGTCCATATGGTGTAATATGTGGTGAACAGTTCGTTCTGAGAAATTCACAGTTCTTGATTAAGACATTCCACCGTTGAGCTTCTATTGGAGTGGACTACTCTGTCTACTCTCCTTTCAGCTCTAACATTGAGTAGCCAGTGAAGATAAAAACCTAATGTTAAGACCCAGTTTTTTCTTGGCAGTCCACTCAATGTAAACATTAATAACTGTGTTCACATTTTGCTGATACTGTTTTCGACGCTTCAAGCGCCTGCGATCATCCCACATTCAAACTCATTTAAATCTAATCTTTTCCCATATCTTCTTTACCTTTCAGGTTTAGGAGCAAAGCGAAAAATTAGCTAATCTATATCTCATACATCTAGGAGTTATGTACTAGTATTTATTTATAGTATTATTTTTAACTTTACTTGAATTTAAATGTATCGATACTTACCAATCTCAATAATAAAAATAATCACAATGTAATTAATAAACAAAGCATAACAGTTTAACATCAAAATATCAGAAGTTTGGCTAATAAAACAGATGAGCTTATCATATCCATAACAGATGTTGAAAATCTGTAGATATCATTTGTATTACAGAGCATCATCTGAAAACCACAGAAATAGGTTTGGTAAATTTAAATGGTTATTCACTTGCATCCTACTTCTGTAGATCTGTAAAAGAAAAAGGAGGAGTGGCTATGTATGTATGTAATAACTTTAAGTTTAAAAGTATTGACACTAGTCCCTACAGCATTGAGCAGGACTTTGAATGTTGTACTACAGTAATTGAACTTCAAAGCTCAAAATTAATTATTGTAACAGTTTATAGAACACCTATAGGTTCCTTTGCAGTATTTTTGAAACAATTAGAGTTATTGTTACTTCAACTTTACAAAATGAAGTTGAAAATAATCATGTGCGGCGATTTCACAAAAAGACACAAAAAAACAACAATTAGAAATATTAACTTCCACATTCAACTTATATGCAGTAGTCAATTTTCCTACTAGAGTACAAAACTCAAAAGGTACTGCCATAGATAATATGTTCATTGATATAACTCATTATGAAAATTACAGTATTAAGCCAATTGTGAATGGTCTCTCAGATCATGACAGTCAATTACAATTAATGATATATGTTTCAAATGTGTCCCACAAAAATCAGTAAATTATGTAAGAAAAATGGATGTTAGTTCTATGAAACTGTTTCAGCAAGCAGTACAACAAGAATTTTGGGAGGGCGTGTACTCCACAAACAATGTAAATGAGAAATTTGATTCATTTCTGAGAACATTAACATTATATTTTGAATTTTACTTTCCAAAAACTCGTGTCACAAAGTCTAGTAATACTAATAAAGTAGCAGGGTGGTTAACTAATGGGATTAAAGTTTCATGTAAACACAAAAGGGAACTGTACTTGATAATAAGGGATAATCCTAATCATCATATGAGTGACCATTATAAGAAATACTGTAAAATATTGAACAAGGTCATAAAAGCTGCAAAATGTGTGCATATTAAGAAATCAGTAGACAATTCTGTTAATAAGATTAAAACTATTTGGAAAATAATTAAAAAAATAAACAAATAAAAAAAATAAAGAATTGACAGCCACAGTTAGGTAAATTCAAAACAGATGAATGTACAAATAAATTTAATGATCACTTTTTAACCATTGCAAAGAAAATCGGGATGAATACAAATAAATCAATGGAAAATGCCTTACAACTTTTGAAAGAAAACAATCCAGTCCAGGAAAGTAATTTGAACTTTTCTTTGACATCTCCAACCGAAATTAAAAAAATAATAAACACTCTAAAAAATAAACATTCATCGGGACATGATGGTATCTCAAGCATAATACTCAAACAAATAACAGATAGCATTAGTTCAGTAATTAGTTACATTTGTAATCATTCACTTCTTTCTGGAGTTTTCCCAGATAAGCTCAAATGTGCTTTAGTCACTCCACTGTACAAACAAAGGCATAAAGAAGATATATCAAATTATCACCCCATATCACTGTTGCCAGTATTATCAAAATTTTTTGAAAGAGTAGTATACAACAGAGTTATAAAACATCTGAACAAACATAATTTACTCACCGGTTCACAGTTTGGGTTTAGAAAAGGATATTCAACCGAGAAAGCGATCTTTACTCTTTTAGACAACATAGTAGAAGAATTAAATAAAAAAATCACCCATTAGGTATATTCTGTGACTTAAGTAAAGCTTTTGATTGTGTAGACCATAGTATATTGCTAGAAAAACTGAGGTACTATGGAATAACAGGAACTTCATTTTCTTGGTTTAATTCATACTTACAAAATAGAATGCAAAGAGTAGTATTAAAAGACTCGTGCACAGGTGAAATGCATAAATCAGATTGGGGAATTATTAAAACTGGGGTCCCACAGGGATCAGTATTAGGGCCATTATTCCTTTTATATATATATATATATATATATATGTAAATGATCTTCCTAATACCATAGAGTCAACTTCTAAAGCTATCCTCTTTGCAGATGATACTATTGTAATAGTAAAAAGTAACAAAGACACACTAGAAGAGGCAAGTAACAATAATTTAACTAACCTGCTAACATGGTTTAATGCGAATGGACTAACAAATAACTGTGACAAAGCACATTTCATGCAATTTGACACACTCAACACAACTTTACAATCTATAACACTTAAATACGACAGCAAAAATGTAAATGAAACTTCCTCTGTTAAATTCTTAGGTCTCTTAGTAAATAATAAATTAAATTGGACTGATCAGATCAATTACTTAAGAAACTCAGCTCAGCTACATATGCTGTCAGAGCAATGTCCACCTTCAGTGATTTAAAAACAAGAAAATTAGTATACTTTGCATATTTTCATTCTGTTTTATCATATGGTATTATATTTTGGGGCAACTCAGTAGGCATAGATGAGATTTTTATTAGTCAAAAACGTGTTATTAGAGCAATATGTCAGGTTTCCTCACGAACTTCTTGCAGAACTCTGTTCAAAAAGTTAGGCATTTTCACTTTAACGTGCCAATACATTTATTCATTGATGTTATTTGTAATCACAAATAGGCACTTATTTTTGAATAATACTGATATTCATCCCTTCAATACAAGGAACAAAAATAATCTGTATAAAAAACGTAAAACATTGTCAATTGCACAGAAAGGTGTGCATTATTCTGGGATATCCATCTTCAACAGACTGCCGCACAGAATTAAACAGTTGTCCGATAATCAAGGTAAATTTAAGACTGAATTATGCTCATTTTTGCTTAGCCGCTCCTATTCAATAAAGGAATTTATAGAAGAATCGGAGAAGAGTAATTAATTAATTAGTTTATAATACAAAAATTTGTTATAAGTATATTTATCTTTTATACAATAAAATAATGTAATAAATGTACACCCTGACCCATTCCACATCCTTGAAGCTTAGCTTCTTTACAGGATCTACGGAATATGATTATTATTATTACCACGACACCCTTGGCGTAAAGTGGTGAAGTTAGATAACAAATGGTTCCTTGATAACGGTTTAGTAGACGTTATTGAATAACCGTTAGCAAAACTGGCCGCTAGGAGCGCCACGGTCGTCACTAAAGTGGAGTGTCGAGGAGATATGGACTGCCAGTGAGTGATCTATAACGTCTACTTAACCGTAATCAGAAAGTCCAGACTTGCGAGCAACGAACCGAACACGAGTCTGTGCGCATGCGCGACCTGATCTGCGCATACGTTAGATCCAGCTGTTGTTGGCATTTTGACGAAACATCAAAGGAATGCTCGGTTCGACTACGTCGTAGTATGGACGTCGGCCCAAAGAGTATCTTAAATTGATAGAGAGGCAATGTCATCCCCTCCCCTGTGTGTGTAACTCGCTGTTTCATAAGCTTCCTGTCTTAAATAAAGTTTTATTAACGCCAGTGTTAAAAGCGAAGTATGACGTTAGGATAACAATGCAATGCACTGATTTTTCGGAATGAACAAAAAGTAGCATGGTGAGGGGCAACAGGCCTCAATATCACCGACTTGAGGCACAAGGATAGTGATACTAGAATGTCTCAATGTAGGACAATACAAGCATACGGGAACAGCTTTAATGGTTGTGTTAATGTTGCACGGCTGAAAGGAAGGGGAAACTACAGCCGCGTCTTTAATTTCCCGTGCACATGAAACGCTCAATACATAACAATATAATGGCAACCTCTCGGGTAAAATATTCCGGAGGTAAAATAGTCCCCCATTCGGATGTCCGGGCGGGGACTACACGGGAGAATGTCATCAGAAAGATAAAGAGCGACGTTCTACGAACCTAACGAGGAATGTCAGAATCTTCAATAATCTAAAAAGGAAAATGGAAATATTACAGTTAGATATAGTGGTGAAGTTAGATGGTAGGAAGAACAAGATTTCTGGACGGATGAATATAGGGTCATTAGCGCAAAAGTGAATAGACAGATCGCAGGGGTAGGTCTTGTAATGAATAAAATGCTGGGGAACGAAGGAGTTATTATAAACAATATAATGAAATGTAGCGCAGTAGGACCCTCCCCAATTTTAATTCAAATTTATGGAGTTTTAAATTATAAAAAATTTCAGGAAGAACATGCTAACTGGCCAGGTAAAAATGGTTTCTCCCGACCCCGGGCTGGCGGCCGGGAAACATATCTGTCTGCATGTTTAAAACGGTAAGCTTATTTTTGCTGAAAGAGCGGTCACCTTCAAAATTTCCGAAGGACACTGTTCCCTGTGTCATGAAAAATTTCCCACGTTGGACAGAGAACTCACAAGGATTGGCAGAAAAACGTCGTGGGATAATGTTTTCATTTGGATGAGGGATGTACGGAGTTGAGCTAGAAAGATGAGCAGCCGAAAAATATACAGTAGGGTGGAAATCATTGACAATCGAGGAAGCAGAGTAGTAGTGTGGTGCTAGACGGCAAGGAGATAGAGATGAAGAATTGAACAAGGGAGAAGAAAGCAAAAGGATTTTGAAAGGAAGGTATTAGCTGGTGGGTGCAACAAGAATAAAAAGTGATTTTTTTGCTCTTTACTGAGGTGTTAAGAGCAAGGAAAGAAGAAGGAAAAGCTAAGTTTTCCTCAATACCGGCAGCACCAGGTTTAACCTGAAGGAAGACTGAAAAAGGTAGTTCCAGTCACCTGGTAACCCGCATCAAGACGCAAATGAAAACATAACACGTTCGCCCAGTGAACGAAATCTCTGCTGCACGTGGTCACCCGAAGAATAATTAACCCTGAGATTTTAAAATCGTTCCCTTTAATTTCCTTATTTATTTGTAATAGCGCCCAGGACCCCATTTTAGATGATTGTGTTTATATATAAAAAAATTATCATACTATATCTTAAAGCAAGTAATTTCATTAAATATATACCCATAATCATTTACAGAAAGGTTAATTACGATAACTTTAGAAACAAAACCGCAGCCGACGAAAATCCTTCAAGTTCATATGCCCACAAGTGCCGCAAAGGAAGAAAAAATTGATCAAATCTACGGTGAAATTGACGAAATAATCAAGTATGTCAAAAGAAACGAGAATTTAATAGTAATTTGTGATTGTAAGACAGTAATAGGAAATAGAAGACAAAGTGCTGTAGTTGGGGATTATGGACTTGAAAGGAATACAAGGAGAGATAGGCTAGTAGAAATTTGCATTGAGCACTGATTACTTGTGACGAATACCTGGTCTCGTATATCGATTGATTATTGATTGGAAGAAAAGAAAAATAGGATAGATTTTAGGTTCGTGATTGCCTTAAAAATCAGATCAGATACAGGTGTTATAATTAATAACGAAACACTCACAAGTTAAATTAAGTGTATTAGAAGAAAAAGGTTGGAGTAGACCAGGACCTCCACCCTAGCCAACAATCGAAGTAAGGCAGTCCAGATTCTTCAGAACTTTTCAGTTTTTAAGTGGGGATCCAATTAGAATTTACAAATGGCTGCTCAAAGTAGCTGACTTGCATTCTCACGCCGGAAAGAGAATGCAAGTTGAAACCGCAGAATTTCGTCGCCACACACTGGCCCGATGGATCGTAATGCATCCTGTTTGTGCTTAAGCTCCTTCCTGACAAAAAAATATTTAGGTTTCGTGTTTTCAACAGCAAGCCACATTGAACTACTGATACTTTGTTTCACTTCCTGAATTAAAAATCTCCTTTTTGTGTGGAAATTTCTGCATGCTCCAAGATATAGCTCAAATTTGTAAAACGTGGCCTATTAATTTATCACTTCTCTTGGTCAACGTCCTTCACAGTGTTCGCTCTTCCCCTATTCTGTTTAGAACTTCCTCGTTCCTGATTTTATCCGCTCATCTGATTTTAAGCATTCTCCCATAGCTTCACATTTCAAAGGTTTCTATTCCCTTTCATTTCCCCAACTCCTATCGTCCACGTTTCGCACCCGTATAACGCTACGCTCAATACTGAAATTTTTAGCAAGGATTTCCCACTATACACACTTATATTACCCGTAAATAAATTCCTCCTTTTCGTGAAAGTCTTACTTGCCTAAGCTATCCTACTCATTATGTTTACTGTACTTCTACCATCACTAGTTATTACGCTGTCCTAATAGCAGAATTCTTCAAAACATCCCTTCCCAATCTAACACCCTTTGTTATTCCACTATTTATTATAGTACATTCCACTTTGGTTTTCCCTCTGTTAATCCTCATATTGGACTCTTTCTCTAGGACCCCGTTCATGCCATTTATTATGGTTTCCAAATCTTCTGACTCCCCTAATACTACGATATCATCGGCGAAGCGTAGGGTTTTTATTTCTTCTCCTTGCAGTATATTCCGTTTTAACTTTATTCATCGCCTGTTCTATATATAATTTAAACAGCGTGGGCGACAGACTGCATCCTTGTCTTTCCCCTTTCTTGATTACGGCTTTTTTTCGTGATCTTCTATTGTAATTACTGTTGCCTGTCTTCTGTATTAACCTCCTTTCTCGGTATTGAATTCCAGTGTTCTTCAAAATCTTTAATAGTGTTCCAGTTCACATTATCAAATGCTTTTTATAAATCTACAAATACAATGAATGTAGGCCGATTTTTTATTATCCTGACTTCTAACATTAGTGGCAAAGGCAGTATTACTTCTCTTGCCCCTACATTCTTCCTAAAACCAAATTAATCTTCTCCTAACTCGCATTCTGTTTGACGTTCCATCCTCCTATATACTAGTTTCGTTAATATTTTACACGCATGAGATACTAAACTAATTGTCTTGTACAGCTCCAGTCGTCTTCGATATGGGGGTAATAATGTTTTTACTAAAATCTTCTGGTATTCTTCCTATTTCGTAGATTTCGCAAACTATCCTGAACAGCCAAGATATTGCTTCTTCGCCCGATGATGTTATCAACTCCACTGGAATGTTATCAATTCCTGGCGTTCTACAACTGCTCAGGCCTGTCAGCGCCCTTTCAAACTCTTCATCTTCTTCTTCTATTACTGGCTGATCCAGATTTTCACCACGATACAGCTCTTCTAGATATTCCTTCCATCTTTCTTTTTTTTCTTCTTTATCTAGAATTGGCTTCCCATACTCTCTCCAGATGTTCTTGCTAATATTTTTCCTCTCGCCGTAAATATCTTAATATAACATAAAGAATATAGAAAGAAAAAATGATACTAAAATAGAACACACTAAAGTTTGCACACAATATCATTAGAAAAATATTTTAATGAGATAAACAATGTCTGATTCAGTCATTGGTAAAAAAGTTATTGAAATGTACTGAGTGTGATAAGACAATTCTGTATTCAGGTATTTTATAAAGTTATATGCAGATGTACACTGGTTAAAAGCCACTTAAATGCGTAAAGTGTTGCTAATCATTTTTACTTTTATGTAATTTAAAAGTGCATGAGGATTCACGCAGATGAAAAGCCATTTAAGTTTGTCAAGAGTTTCAAATTGTTTATGCCAGTGATGGGCAAACTACGGCCCGCGGCCCAGATGCGTCTCCCTCAAATGTTCTATCCGGCCCGCAAATCATTATTCCTAATATAAAGAATAAACAAATAATACGGGCTTTACGAAAAATAAATATCTTCCTCTGTTTCGTTTTTTATCTGTGACATACAAATTTATTGACTTATCCTAGATATTGGAATGCTATCTTGAGAATGACAGGCATTGGCTGTTGGCAACTTTTTAACGAAGAGTAAAATTGGCAACGGAGACTCTTCGCAGTAGCTACCCCCTCTACAGCGCTAGATATCGACAAAAGTTTCTTGATTCAGACCTGTCTTAGTGTTGTTGGTTTTATAATTATGTTACTAATGTCCAGTCACGGCAGAGGTTGCAGTGAACTTTTAAAAGTGAACTAGGAGAAAATTTTAACGTGTCAAGCCAGGCGCATCATTTCGCGAAGTGGTGAAGGATGCTCCTGTTTTAATTAGGGACGCTGATCTTGTCGTTATTGTAGGCGGTACAAATGACATTATTGCTGGAAGTCTTTTTCTTTTGGTTAAGAGGCTACATGAGGGTGATCCTGAAACAGGCAACTCCCCTTTAATAGCATAGGAAGGGAATTGAAAAGGGGGATGCGGAAGGCAGAGCAAGGTAGCCAAGGATTAACTAGGGCCCCCGGGCTCGTGAACTGGTCTAAGCTCGACAAATTGCTTCCAAAACTCAACTGCAAGAAAGTTATCGTGAGTGAACTGTCCTTGAGATTCGACGACGCTGTGGCTAATTACAGGACCAGCTGCGAGAATATGCGCCTTCAGCAGAACAACTTCCACAACATTAAAAATGTTACTAATTTATTTCACAATTTGAAACGTAACAATTTCACATGTCATGGTCTTTACATGAACTATTCTGGGAAGAAAGAATTTGTAAAAAATATTTCTGCTCTTTGTTCATGTATTTAACCTTCACGGAAACCAGCAAACTGTTTCAGACTTCAGTTCAAAAAATAGGGAATGTATGTATGTGGCTGACTCAGACGTAAAATTTTGTATATTTAACCAAAATATTCAGAGCCTTAGAAGTAAAAAACTCCAGTTAGAAACATTTTTAACACTACAAAGTATCCCAGTTGACATATTAGCGTTAACTGAACATTGGCAATCTAGTCCTGAAGCTGAAAATTTTCCAATCACGGGTTATACAAGACTAGCGAACTTTAATAGAAGTACACTTAAAAATGGTGGTTCATGCATTTATGTAAAAAAACAGCATTCCTCCTATTGCATTGCGAGATTTGATATACAGTCTTATAGTAAAGAGCAGGTTTTCGAATGCAGCTCAATTGAAATCACAACTGGCAAAGGCATAAAAAATATAGTAGTCTTATGCATTTATCGAAATCCAGCTAGTAATGTAGACATATTTATTGAAATTTTGGATTCTATTATTTCAAAATTTCATAAAAAAGGGAAAGATATAATTATCTGTGGCGCTTTCAACATTGATTTTCTGTTGGACGCAAGGAAAACGCGAGACCTTGAATTAATCCTTTCCTGTAACGGGTTTCCTGTTACTAATAGTAGTTCTACCAGGGTTTTCGGAACTGCCTCAACGTGTATTGACTTCCTCGTATGCAACTTGGACCTCCAAAATTACAAAGTATGTACCATTAATTCTGCATTATCAGATCACAAGGGCCAAGTTTTGCACATATATAGTGAACTGTTCCATTGCAAACCACCTGTAACAACTACGCGCGGAAGACGACTTTGTCAACTAATATGAACAAAATCAAAGCTAAGCTCGGAGGATCTTCATGGAATACAATTCTTGACACAGAAAACGAGTCGAACCCAAATAATATGTTTCGTAAATTTATTAATTACTTCTTGTCGGTCGTCGACGCTGTTGCACCACTAAAATTAAGTAAAAAGAAACATACTAAACGAAATACGTGGATAACTGAAGATATTAGAATATCACGTGAAAATCTATGACACCTTCATAAATTAAAAGAGATAAATATTAGCACTGAATTTAAAAACTTTTATATTAAATATAAAGGTATTTATATAAAAGTTATCACTGCCGCAAAAAAACTAGGTAATACAAAATATATTGCTAATTCGGAAAATAAAATAAAAGCGACATGGAACGTTATCAAAGTGACTTCCGGTAATTCTAAAGATCGTAACGATATACAACTAATAAAGAACGAACAGCCTATATCACGTAAAGAAGCAGCATGTGAATTTAACTCGTATTTTATTAACGTTTCCCGTGATGTGTTAGAAAAGCAAGCTATAGAGAAATGTAACACGCACAAATTTAGCGAAATGCTGCACAAGTCCAGAAACCCGCTAAGTCTTTCTTTCTACTCCCGGTCAATAAATATGAGATTTTTAATATAATAAAAAATCTGAAAACTTCGAATGCATGTGACTTATACGGAATCAACAGTAAGCTCATTAAACATTGCTGTAATGAAATTGTAATTCCAATGCAGCTCATAATTAACTTGAGCTTTTCCTCCGGTATATTTCCAGATGCTCTAAAAGACGCGAAAATTATACCGTTACACAAAAAGGATTCTACAACAGACGTCTCCAATTATCGCCCTATTTCCCTTACCAATATTCTCAAAAATTCTTGAGAAAGCATTACTTATGAGAATTACAGATTTTCTTACAAAATTCAAACTTTTTCCCACATCGCAACATGGTTTTATTAGTGGAAAATTCACCAACACGGCTTCATACGACTTCGTTCAAAGTATTCATGACGCACTTTATGAAAGACTTAAAGTGACTGGCATTTTTGCTGACTTCTCGAAAGTGTTTGATTTAGTAGATCATAATATTCTACTCAGAAAATTAGACTTCTACGGAATCAGAGGAGTTCCCCTTTCTTTATTAGCATCGTACTTGCAAAACAGACGCCAAAAAGTTGCGATTAAAAAGACGGATGGAAATGAGTATGTGTCAGAATGGGAAACAATTACCTGCGGTGTCCCTCAGATCTCAATTTTGGGACCTTTTTCTTCATGATTTATATTAACGATTTACCTAATTATTTAAATCCCTTAAAATCAGCCCTCTACGATGACGACACAAATTTGGTAATCACGGACAGCGACTCGGACACTTTATGCGAGAAAGTTGATGGTGCGATGTGCCGTCTCAATCTTTGGTTCACTGCAAACAAATTTTCTCTTAACCTAGAGAAAACCAAAATCGTTAACCTAACTTGGAAAACATTTCAGAGCACGCGCCTTTTCTTGGTCTGCTGATTGACAATAATTTGAAATGGAAATACACCGTTAAAAAACTATCTGGAAAACTTAGCAAAATTTGCTTTACATGACGAGTGTTAGCTCGGGAAGCCGACATAGCTACATCAAAAATGATGAACCATGGATATTTTGATTCTGTCATGTGTTACGGTATTGCAAACTAGAGGGAATTCGCATCACGCGCTTCAAACTTATTTCCACATTAGCGGAAAATCTACCAACACGGCTTCATACTACTTTGTTCAAAGTATTCATGACGCATTTGATGAAAGACTTAAAGTGACTGGCATTTTTTCTGACCTCTCGAAAGCGTTTGATTTATTAGATCATAATATTCTACTCAGAAAATTATACTTCTACGGAATCTTTATTGGCATCGTACTTGCAAAACAGACGCTAAAAAGTTGCTATTGAAAACACAGATGGAAATGAGTATCTGTCAGAATGGGAAACAATTACCTGCGGTGTCCCTCAGGGCTCATTTTGGGTCCTTTACTGTTCATTTTCATTAACGATTTACCTAATTATTTAGATCCCTTAAAATCAGTCCTCTACGTTGACGACACAAATTTAGTTATCACGGACAGTGACTCGGAAACTTTATGTGAGAAAGTTGATGGTGCGATGTGCCGTCTCAGCCTTTGGTTCACTGCTAACAAATATTCTCTTAATCTAGAGAAAACCAAAATCGTTAGCTTCACAGCAAACACAAACAGTTTATCTCCTAACTTGGAAAACATTTCAGAGCACGAGCATTTTCTTCGTCTGATGATTGACAATAATTTTAAATGGAATCACCACATTAAAAAACTATCGGGAAAACTCAGCAAAATTTGCTTTACATTGCGAGTGTTAGCTCTGGAAGCCGACACAGCTACATCAAAAATGATGTACCATGCATATTTTGATTCTGCCATGTGTTACGGTATTGCAAACTGGGGTCATTCGCATCACTTCACATTTTTAAACTACATAAGCCGGCCGTACGAATAGTATCTGGTACGGAGTGGAATATCACTTGCAAACCTTTGGTTTGCAAACTTGGAATTTTAACCATACCTTGTACGTATATTCTAGAAATTCAAAATTTGTATGGGGCAACATCAATCTATATGATCTAAACGGTTCAAGCCATTCGTACATCGTCTAAGTCTTTTTGAAACAAACATTCACTATCCCGGTATAAATCTATACAATAGTCTCCCGGAAGAAATAAAAGCTTTAAAGGTTCAAAAATTATTTATAAAGAGTTGTAAATCTCTGTTAATGAATGGAACGTATTATTCACTGAAAGAGTTCGTAGATAGGAAGGACTAAAACAGTTTTCTGGTGTCCTATCAAATTCTCCTATTATTTTAGAACTATACTCTACTAGAATTTAACTGCTGACTTCTTTTCTTTTTCATGTTCGACGGGAACCTACGCACGATCTTCTGCTGCCTCCTCCGTCGACTGAAAATTGAAGATTGAATTTTATCTTTCCTCTTTTTGTCATTCAATTCTTAGTTGTAAAATTTTGTATATTTCTTGTAATATTATATTTGGCGTATCCTATTTCCTCAACCGAGGACTAATGGATTGAATAATAATAAACCTAAATCTTGTTTTATTCTACTTATTGAAAAATTTTAAGCCCCAAGGTGCTATCTAAGAAACGTTCAGTTGATTACCGTGTTTTCAATGATGGACTTGGAAGTACTTTGTTTTTGGGGATGAACCACAGTTGCACGACTCGTGGTTGCATGTAATAATGATTAGTAAAATTAAGAAATTTGGGAGATAATAATGTGTAGCAACTAGACACGAGCGCCTGCCTTATAGGATTTCACGGTCTAAAAAAAACTCTGCGTCTTAGGAACGAAGGAATGATCACCACCTCCTTCGCTTAACGTTGCAAGGGTTCTCGGAAAACAGCTCCCGTTTGCCCTACGCTGACATGATGTAGAAGGAAAGTTTGTTGATTCGTTCTCCCATAAAAGCGCGAGGAAGTAGGAACGAAACAGAGCCTTTTGACGATCATTGATCCAGGGAGAGATTGGGTGATCACACATTATGCGGTTGTGATGACGGAGAGAGGAAGTAGTCAATGAGTGGGTCTCGTTGTAGCGGTAAGACTGTTCTGTGACGATCAATTTGTGCAGAATTCTTTGATAGCCTATTTACCCTATGGAAAAACCTTGACTGTATAGAACATATTTAGCTACTCGGAAATAATTTTTATTATATTATCACTTTTTCGTTAAAATAATTATTGTTTTATAATAAATTGATATTCTTCAAGGTCAAACCTTCAATATTTCCTATGTATGTAGATAGAAAGGCACTCTACACCACTATTCTCATAGGTAACGAAACTGTAGCATTTTACAAAGAATATAACATTTCATGATACTTCAAATCTCAATTATTATGACCCGCCTAAAGTTTTTTTTCCTTACCTTTGGCCCCCTCTTTAAAAAGTTTACCCATCACTAGCTTATGCAATCAGCTCATTAAAAATCATTTGAACATTCATACCGGCGAGAAGCCATATAAATGTGTCGAGTATTCAAAATCATTTATGAAATCAAGTATCTTAAAAGGACATATGAGGATTCATACTGGCGACAAACTATTTAAATGATCCGAGTGTAATAAAATATTCACAGATTAAAGTAGTTTAAAAAGACATAAGGAGTTTTACACTGGTGAGAAGCCATTTAAATGTGTCTTCTGTTTTAAATTGTTTACAGTTCAGGTAATTTTAAATCACATATAAGGATTCACACAGTGAAAAGCCATTTAATGTTTAATGTGGTATATCATTCACACAATCCTATAGACTAAGAAATCATATGAAAATTCATACTGGGGAAAAGCCATTTAAATTTTCATACTGTGCAAAAAAGTTGGCAGATCCAAGTAAATTATTAAGTCATGTGCAGATTCACACTGGTTTAAACATACTGCCACAGTAACAGTTGTACTTATAATTAACTATTCATACAGAGTAAAATTTTGGTACATAACAAAAAAATTCTTCATTCTCGATATTTTAATTATGTCCTATATAGTTTCTCCCGCGTACACTTACGTCAGAAACGACGTAACAATGCTGTCTGCTCGTTTTAAAGGCGCCTTGCCGCCACTTAGCCGAGGCTGTAACTTAGATGTTTCAATGCCGACTTGACGTGTCGTCGGTGGGTGCGCGTGCGCGGTTTCTCCGGAAATGTAGGCACGTTTCTTGCTTTTCTGTGTATGTATGCATTTCAGCTTATGTTGCTAACGGACTATGGCTGTTAACGTGCGAAAAATTCAGTTGAAATCCAGCTCCAACTTAAAGAAAGAATTCTCGTTTCCCATGACAAGCGGTAGCCACCATGAAACCGTCAGAAGCATTCAATTTACGTTTTTTGTATTGAGAAGTGCAGTTAATAGAGATCTTTGGATCCACCGGTGTTTATAATGTTAATATGTTTACAGAGATTATACATGTAAGCAAACATAATTAGCAGTGATAATTAAGAACAATTTTAATTTACTTATTATTACGAGCCACGCTTATTCATAACGGACGAGATTATAGGCAAACGAACGGTAATAATTAAAAATTTAAGTATAATATCAATACTAATTTCTAATTGTGATTTTCAATAATTAACTCCTACTTTTATAGGCCGTAATAAATAAACAGATTATAGTGCGGTTAACAAAGAAAGGAGTATTATTACGACGATAAGACCTGTGGTAATAATTGTACGTTTTATTAGATAAAGTAACAATGTTATGGGTTATAACATATTTTTCTGACTTTTAATGTTATAGGTTGTTAGATCATAGTAATATGACATACGTTAGTAAAATATTATATAACAGTTGTCCCATCGTGTTCAAATGTAAATATAAGGAATTTTATGGTTAATTATAATGAAAGTAAATTTCGAGATTTAAACTATAATAATAAATCTGTCTTAACATAAACCGAGGTTTTAAATATAAGAAATCTTGCTAGGTCGTAAGTAAGAAACAGATTGTATGGTTAAAGAAAACGGTGAATTGTTACGTCCAGACGACCGGTGTCAGGAGAGAACAATACGAAAAAATAGCGTAACTCTTTTAACCACTAGTTATTAACTTCTGTTAATATTGCTAGAACATAGGCTCTAGCAT
>JAEMUL010000008.1:2210915-2299020 GCA_034510155.1 Eucriotettix oculatus
ACATTATGTACTTTATCTGCGATAAGTCGTTGTTTTAAGGGAATCAATAGACCCGTACCATGACCATAATATTACCATCACTAGCTTCAAGTGTTGTGGCAATGCAGTTAGGGTACTCTCCAAATTCGAACCCTGCCATCTGCATGGTGCATTTGAAATCGCAATTCATCAGACAACCTGACCTTTATACAGGCATCTACTGTCCAATCCTTGAGCTGCTTTGCGAAATGATGACGTCTTCCTTATTGCAGACTTCCAAACAGGTCGTCGCCTTCCATAGCCCATTCGGTACAATGTTCGGCGAACAGGTCGCTCACAGACGTTCACAGTTAGCCCTTCACTAAGATTCTCCGTTATTTGACACACTGTTTCTGATTTGTTGCACTGCACTACTCTAGCAAGTCTCCTTCCACCTTGAACATTGAGTATCGTGTTACTGTCATCTGACGTAATACCTGCCTTTTTTGCTTCGCAATACACTCTCTGTTGTTTTTGTTGTGGTATTCAGTTCTACTACTGGCCTGCTGCAACACTCCATGCTGACCTTGGTCAACGTCCTCAATATTATTCGCTTTCTCCCTATTCTGTTTAGAATTTCCTCGTTTGTGATTCTATCCACCCATCTGATTTTCATCATTCGCCTATAGCACCACATTTCAAAGGCTTCTATTCTTTTCCTTTCCGCAACTCCTATCGTCCACTTTTCGCGCCGATATAACGCCACTCTTCAAACGAACATTTTTAGCAACGTTTTCCTAATATTCACACTTATATTACCCGTAAGTAAATTCCTATTTTTCGCGAAAGCCTTCCTTGCCTGTGCTACCCTGCTCTTTATGTCTACTATACTTCTACCATCCCTAGTTATTACGCTTCCCAAGTAGCAGAATTCCTTAACTTCCGTCAAAATATCCCTTCCCAATCTACGACCCTTTGTTGTTCCACTGTTTCCCATAATACACTCCATTACCTTGGTTTTGCCTCTATTAATCCTCATATTGAACTCTTTCTCCGGGACTCCGTTCATGCTATTTATTATGGTTTCAAATCTTCTTCTAACTCTCCTAATATTACAATATCGTCGGCAAAGCGTAATGTTTTTATTTCTTCTCCTTTCAGTATTATTCCTTTTTCTTATTCCGTTTTAACCTTCTTCATTGCTTGTTCTCTATATAAGTTAAATAGAATGGGCGACAGACTGCATCCTTTGCCTACTCCTTTCTTGATTAAGGTTTTCTTTTCTTGATCTTCTATCCTAATTATTGCTGCCTGTCTTGTGTACAGGTTATTTATAAGCCTCCTTTCTCGATATTTTACTCCAGTGCTCTTTTGTATACATAGATAACCGCTGCTCTCGACTACTTCACTAGTGGAGCCGATTCGCTGATACTGATTCCGACAGTACGATCGCCTACGATCATCCCGTGCTCAGTTAAATCACTTCTTTTGCCCACAGTGCAACTTATGATTCGCTACTCCTTCATTCCCATTTTATAGCTATCTCCCCTGTAGCGCAAATACTGTGTCGTAGTCAAGTGATCATAATATTTTGGAATATATATGCAAACTCCTCCAATTGACCAACCCAGAATAACCTCAAATTAATTAACGGAATGGCTCTTTTGGAGAGTCAATATTACAGGGCAAAGCTTTTAATTCCCTATCGTCTTTTACAGCAGCAATAGGTTCATTGCTCGACGAAAGGATCCACGTTTTCCATTATCCAAATACACTATTGGATATATATGTTCATACAATATGGTAAGACGGGTACAAAAATATACATAGTTTAACGAACCAATCAAAATAAAAACAATAAAGAAATTCTTGTATTTGAGTTAATAAAGGTAATACATAGCTCAATCTTCGAAACCCTAGATACTCTCTGGTATTTTACACCAAAATGGGACACTAATACATTTGGTAAGTAATTATTTTTAATTCTAACGTTGAATTCATTAACACTTGATCGCGTTACCTGAGGACTGAAAGCCCTACTGTAAACTTTATTAATAAGAAGTGTTAACTTTACATATGGCTGTTAGACTTTCTTTGATATGTGTTACATACAAAAGAGTGTTTATATTTAAATGTATCCATAGGGTGGTGTTTAATTTAACTCTAATAAACCATTCTCATTGTGAGTGAAAGGGTGCAATACTGTCGATGACCTCAAGGGAAAATTACTTCAACATAAAAAATTTCCATAATTTATTTCATTACATTTAATTAGTTGTTCAATTGTACTTTTGATGTAGTGACCATAAAATAAGGTGTTGTAGTATACAGAATTACATTCATATCCTATGGAAAAGGAAAATATACTCATCTAAACAGCTTATACTATAATAAATAATTATTCATGAAGTGAGTTTCTTTGTACAGCTAAGTTTTTATGTGAAGAAGTCTCAAATGAGAGAAGAAACATTTCGTATTTAAATTATAAAAATACTGACAAAGAAGCTAATTAAATTATTTATTATATCCCGTGGCACCTGCAATATTTTAACTGCTTAACAAGGTCTCATAGGTCCTGTATTACTTTGGCTCGTTTGTATGATTCTTTCGGACTTCTAAATATCACTAAGGTCTTACTAGATGTGATCATGATTTGGTTGAACTTCCATGGCAAGGACCCATTTGTCTATTTGCATTTGTGAATATTTTTATTACCTTATATAGTCCTGAATATCATGGGTTCATATTTTTCTAGCCTCATTTTCAAAGGAATCGTGAATCCCTTTTTTAAATATACATTATAGTATAACACTTTTTCGCGCTGACTTTCCTTAAAAGCGATTAATCTACCTCTTTCTAACACTTATGAAACCTAATTTCTCATTCTCAATAACCGCAATCGTGAAGTTTTTGGGGTGCTTTGCTATCACTTATTCTATACGATCTAGCAATCTTTAACTGAAATTGACTATAATTTCGAAAACTATCTCTAGATGTGTTATTCACTCAACCCAAATATTTAGTCTTGGATTCGTGAATGCCCTCAAATGAATTCCAACAACGGCATGACTTCGCTCCAATGATTCTGGCGGTTCATATCAGTATCCGTCTTATTTACTTTATATAATATGCATATTCGCTTGAACTGATCAATCATTCGATCCTGTATCGTTTAACACCGGTTCTGGGATCTGTAAATTAAGAATATTTTACTGGCAAAAGCCCTCGCAATAGTGATAGAAACAAACACGTTTATTCATTCGAGATATTGATGCTTTTGAAACGACTAAATCTTCTATTATATTTTTTCTATATTACATTTTATTTTAATAGTAACTTGTTTCATCTCGTTGTTACATCTGAATCCCTGAAAAAGCCATGGTTAGTAGAACAGCGTATGAGTCAGAAAAGTTTTTAATATAAACTTATATTTAAATTTTGAGTAAATAATTTGTATGCTATTGTATTGTTTAATGGAAAATAAAAGAATATTGGTTTCTGCATATTATATGAAAAATGGATTGTGAATTGTTAACAGATGTGGAAGGTTGAAAATAAATTTACTTCCAATAGGTGGACGTCAGAAACCTCCTTAGGATTAAAATGATTGCTGAGATTTTGGAACAAATTTGACCTTGTAATTCTTGTGTTCGCAGTAATTTGAAAACATTCTGTTAAATAGGGAAGCAAACATATTAATTTTAGTAGTCCTTAGGCGAAAATGGCATCTGGCTAAATGAGAGTGTTGGTGAAATACATCATTTTTTGCTGTTAAAGTAAAGTTGAACAGAGGCTATGTTTTCAGGAAATCTTTTTTCATATTTTTGTATCTTTAATTTTAAATTTGCTATTGAGTTCGTCATATGATTTGCACTTTCTTTTATATCACCTCAGGAAAGCTACAAGATTAGCAGATACGTTGTGTAATAATTAAATTGTATCATAAGTTTATTGTCTGTATTTTGGCAACTCCTTTTGTAATTTAAACAGGCGTTTATACTTTAGGCGTAAAACCTTATAAGAAGGAAACTAAATGTAGCATATAAGGTCTAATATAAATTCTATTTAAATTTCATTTATTATTTTTTTATAACTGAGTCATATAACCTCAATTCTGTGTAAATTATTTCCTGATTATATATATTTAATAACATACATTACGTCTGTTACATAGTATTAAGAATAATATGAAATAGCTTTAATGTTAACAGACTTACCTAACTTCACAACGTTTCTTCTACCAATTGGTAGACCTTAACAAGTGAATACAAAGAGAGAGTTGATAGGGTTACCTCAAACCCGAATATAAAACAAGAGAAATGCCAACAGAGATATCAGATGAGCAACTAAAATATTACGTCTTAACGTAACGAGTCACAATCGTTTGCCTCAAACCAGAATATAAAACGAAAGAAATGAAAATAAAGATATCATTAGTGCAAAAAAAGATCTATGTTTTACTTTACAACTTACAATCATTTTGAAAATGAATTCAATCATTACGAAACAATCTTATGTTGCTCGTTTCCAAAATAATTCTACACATTAATAGTTGTTCCCAAAGTTAAATATTTTTACGCCTGTGTATTTAATTAGTACATCAGTACCCACAATTTTCATTCTACTTTCTTAACTTCTGCTAATTTATCCCGCGCTTATGGTCTTCCTAAGATTCTTAAATCAGATATTCATTTTAGATTCACAGTATCTTCTACGAACAGCCCTCTACATAACTTAGCCAAATTTCTACAATCAGATTAGGAGTGGCTGTGGAGGTTTTAACTCGCAGGCGCTTCTCTCCAGAGTGACTCGGGAATGCTTCGTAATCTCTTTTTTTTTTCAAAGTTCTAACATGCTGAGACACCTTCACCTATTTTAGGAGGTATATGTACTGAGGTCGAAGACCTTGGGCATAAGGCAAGAGTTCTCCGCTGATCCCATTGGATCAGTCGGCCAACTACCTCCTAAAACTGGTGGAGACATGGAGAAGGGAATTATGAGACCCCACAGCAAACTCCGTCATTTGGAAGGGCATGAGAATAGTACCCAATGCCCAAACTACCTGATACAGGTTTTCTAGGGTTTCCCTGCATCTCTTTAGATAAAACACCGGGTAGGATCCTTAAAAAATAGCCCGGGGATCCTAGTCAACCCTTGGATACCTTGCCGTACCTTCCGCATCCCCCCTTTTCAATTCCCTTCCTATGCTATTAAAGGGGAGTTGCCTGTTTAAGGATCATCCTCATGTAGCTTATTAACCCCCCAAAAAGTACTATCAGTTTTGTATCACGGTATCAAAGATGATCATTATTGTTTCAATTACTGGAGTCCATCAAAGATTTAACGATTCCTGATAAGCGTTCAATTATTACTTTAGATGTCCCCATCTTCCTTTAAGTCCATCTCCAATAATCTTGTCATTTCCGGTTTCTAATCACGATGAATCTATTCAATCAGCACACTTATATTCCCTTATATTAATTGCCTTAATTTCACTTATTTTTGTTTTGATGGTTCCATTTAACATCCCCCATGTGCAGTCCACTCTCACCATTGTTTCCTGAAATAGTTAAGCGTCTTCCCGCTCTCAATTTGGAACCAATATATTACTTCCATTATGTTGATGACAGCCCCCGCACTATTCCTTCTACAAAATTAGATATCTTGGTCTAAACGTTTAATTATTATGGCCCCAAACTGTTGAGTTTGGTCTTAACTTTCTTGTAGTTTCCATTTTGTTTCAAATAACAAATTTTGTACTAATTGGTACAGAAAACCAACTTATTCAGGACTTGTCCTTCATGTTTTCTCCAATCACCCCTTCAGTCAAAAGAGGGCCATTTTATTTTCTGACCATACTCATCATTCTACGAATTTATCTATTATCGTTGACATTCTCTTATTCTATCTACTTTATCAACTCTAATAGACTCAAGAAATTATATCATCCATCAACCAACGTTCCCAAACAGAAGATCCCTCATATCAATTGCGCCAACGCAACATTGACATTATCTACCAATCTATTAATTCGCTCTGTTGTTTTGTCAAGAATGGTAACGACCCCTTACCTAAGGAAGATACTCACTTCGTTGTGTACAAAATTGATTGCAATGATTGTAATAAAGTTTACATAGAGCAGACTTAAGGGAGCTGAAGACCAAACTAAAGGGAACAGAGACGAATTATAAACTACTGAATTACCTGTACTGCAACTAATAAAACATTTTGTGTATCTATGAACTAATTAATCGATTTCATACATAAATAAAACGTTAGTTAAATAAAAGAACTCTTTCACGCTTAACAACAAATTTAATCGCGTATTTTGACTGGCAATTTGAGGGCATAATATATCGTGTTATGTGTTCTGTATGGGTGGACCTTACTTTACAACGAAGTGTTTTACCAGTGTTGCAAGAGCGTCATAAGTTTTGGAATTAAAAAATTTGGTTTCATAAAATTATTTAAATTAGAATAAAAAGAAGTAACCCCCAACCCCCGCTATTAATTTTTTGGGTATATGTGCACTGCATTATCCATTTAAGAGCGAATTTAGCATTTTTTTGTACAAAGTAATACCGGAATGTGAAATCTCTATCTTAATACTAAGACAAAATGCGAATCTCCGTCAAAACCGTTTGAGTATTTGTAATGTTTTCACTGACATAATGAGCACGTGTAATCACCACCATTACTATGAAATAAATTGAAATATTCAGAGCAGGAAACGTAATACAAAATGATACAATAATAAAATAAAGCAACCCTGAAATTATAATAAACTATAGAGAGCATAAATATTTTTACACGCATTGTAATTTTCAAAAATAACTACATACAAAAAATCTTAGACTTGACAATTGTCTATTTGCTTTTATTTAACTCTTATTTGCTGGAACTCATATTATTACATTAAATATAATTGGAAACATTATGTCTTTAATCTAGATACGAAACAAGTATTTCTAGGACTATACACTAATAATAATATTATTTTTACATACCGCTTCGTTACTGGAATATAATTCATTTCCATGCAGCAGCTGCAATAATTTCCTACTATTAATGAAATATTACAACTAATATTTGTGTCTATTTTAATGTGTTGTAATTAAAATATATTACCCAATTTCTTACAATGAAGCTCCTACTCACGGGTTGTAATTTCTAAAATGTGATCGTGGATAATATTAATGAATATTATATAACATTATAAATAAATGCAAGACCCTGCAATATGATCGTTCATCATATTTCTCTAGGCCTAACGAGGCGACTGCGGACTGTCATCTGGCGTGACACATTCTGAATTTGGGATGATACGTGGTCAATATTCCACTTCAATGGCTTTATTTTTATACGAATAATTAAACATTCCGCTTTTACTAAATTCATCGCCTGTTATAAATATAAGTTAAACATCATGGGCAACAGACTACATCCTTGTCTTATTCCTTTCTTGATTCCTGCTTCCCTTTATTGATCGTCAATTTTAATTACTGCTGACTGCCTTCTGTAGAGGTTATGGACAACTCTTCATTCTCGATATTTTATTTCAATTTTTTATTATCAAAGGCCTATTTCTAAATTGCAAATACGATGAACGTAGGTCTGGTTTTTCTTATCCTGTCTTCTAAAATTAGACGTAAAGTCAATAGCTTCTCTTGACCCTACATTCTTCCTAAAACCAAACTGATCTTGTCCTAACTCGCATTCTATTTGACGTTGTATCCTCTTATATACCATTTTCGTTAGAAATTCAAATTCGTTGCCAAAGCAGTTACAAATTATATACCATCAACATCAATTATACTAATAATGAATAAATTAAAATATTGTAAACAGTATATTTTTTAAGTAAGTCAATCAAACCATTGCTGGAGTTCATAGTCCGTAAATACGTTCCATAACACCACTCACAGACAACATTTTCTCTCATTTTCACAATATTTTATACACTTAATCAATATATTAAGGTCATGTCACACTGTCCTCGCTTTTAGATATTACTTTCATCAAATTTTTCTTTCTCCTTTTTTTTAGTTAAAACTGACATGTGGTTTAATTACAATCTCTTAATTCTACTTTCTGACCACGTATGATCCAATGCGGGTTGGATAAATTTTCTTCTTATACTTTAAATTTTTCTTCCTTTTGTATATTTTTGCTTTCTCCCTCCTTTTCTTTTTTTTAATCCTATCACATTAGAATTGCTTAAGTTTTCTGGAAATAATTCATATCTGAATACTGAGCTAGATGTCCGCACTTTGAGCATATCGTTTTAAATATTTTTTCGAGCTGTATTGGATTTTCCCTTGAATTAAAGGTTTGTGGTCCTCGACCCATTACATCGTGATATATTTTCATAATGCCTGGATCCGCGTCTCTTCCATTTCCCTCGTCAGGAATTTTCATAGACACTGGAGTTTTATCGTCTTCCATTAATGCCAAAACATTCCTTCCAATTACCCCGTTGGTTCTTTGATGCAGAACTACTATACGTCCATTTATGTCCGTCATAACTTTACTGCATACTGTGACGAGATAACACTGCTTTAAATTCATTCCTTTACTTATCACATATCTTTATACTTCTCGAAACGTTTCATTTACAACCTCAGCTTTTTTAAATTCTTAAACTTTTCATCATTTGGTCCTCTAGTGTGCGATTTTACGCATTACTTCTACCACTTACATCTTTCCAATTCTTATTACTACGCAAATCGTGTTAAGTTGATATATCTTCACAATCTTTATCATAAGTCATACGTCAATATCTCACACTCTAATTGCGTTTTCGAGTTCTCTCATCTCGGCAAACCATACCTTTAATTCATCTTTAATTTAATTTTTAACTTCCGCAAATACGGCATTTAATTCCTTTCGAAAGACTTGCTGCATTTCCTTAGATATTTGCTAATAGAATTTAGTTTTTTCCGTTTTATACTGCCATTGTTATTCTTTTAAAATGGTTAAATTATTTGTTTTCATTTTGCCAAATGACCACGCAGAAATTAACCCTTATATTTGAAATAAATATTTGTAAGAAAACAAAGGAGGCTAAATTAAAGAATAAGTATTTTAAAAGATTATTATAAATTTAATGACCATGGAAACCTTATCTTCCTGCTCTGTGAAGGGAATATATAGTGAAATAGGTATTTATAGCTTGGTAAAACAAATTGTTTCTTGTCTAAGGGAATGATGGGCTCAAGTATCTTGGTCTTAATATATACAAACAATAATTGTTGCGAAGAACACTGTGGCAATATAATTAACGGTTTAGAAGTCGCTCATGCACCTTTGGAGTCATTGACATAGCTCTCGGAACATGATGGCCGGCGGTGCCCTTTGATAACACTCTCACATCTCGTCTATAACTGCCTCTTATCTTCCATAATATTTGATAACTGTCTCTCTTCATCTTTTCTATCTATCTCGACATCCCCTCCATATCCAAATAATCCCTGACTTTGGCCATGGATTTTTTTATACGAGCCAACACATCTTCCAGAAACCTGAAACCTCACGTTGAAAAATATTCCCATATCCCAGTCATATTTGCTGCTCTTGTTTTACAATTACTTTGTAATATGGGATAACAAGTAAATATGTAGATTATATTGAGGGCGAGTATTCAGTATCGGATGACATAATTGATTCCAGTAATATCAACGCAATACCTAAACCAACTTCTATTTCAAGGAGAGAGCGAGACTAGTTTTTAATGCAGTTAAAATTCAGAACGTTATTGTAAATTGAGTTTTAAAAAAAGATTATCTCACTCAATATTAGATGTTTGCTTTTTACACTAAACAAAAATAACATCTAGAATATGAGTTAGATTGAAGTTTAAAACTATTATCTGACCATAATTTAATTAAAACTTGTTCTGCATTCTCATTTTAATTAATTTTCTCCATATTTGAAGATCAGAATTTCTAGGAAACGCTTCTTTCGAATAATAATGCAACTAATGACGAGCGAGGACTATTATGTTTTTTTCCTTAAATGTATTCATCAAGGTTTATAAACTGTAAATGATGGGGGGATATGTATTATTTAATGAATTTAATAATAAAGGTTTAATATGTACATTTATTAAATGAAAACAATAATTTGAACTGGGTCCGGCGAGAATATAACAAGTACTAATATAAAGTTATTATTAAAAGGGAATAATTCTAAAGTTTTCAGGGATAATTATTGTATGGGTGACCAGGTGCAGAAGATATTCCGAACCTGTGTTGTTTTCATATGCGTCTTGATGCAGATACCACTGGAACTTCCTTGTTGTTGAACTCTGAAGAGACCGGTAGACAATAGCACAAAGTCGCGTGGCCGGAATTGAGGAAAACTCCTGTTTTTCTCTCCTCCTTCCCTCGTTGTTAACGCCTTCTCTCTACGCTTCCTCCTCGACTGATCACACCGGCGCTGCAATTGCACTCGTCAATCGTTCACTGCACAATTTCTCGCCTCCAATCTGTGTCATCATCAATCTCTACGTATCTCAAATTCACTCTACCACTAATCTCCTGCTAATCTGTCTAATTCATTCTCCATCACCAATCTGCTCTCGCAACCAATAATATCCCTTGTTACATTTCGGGGAAAACCCACTCTTCCTCACCAGCGACATGCACATGCCGAAATATTTATGTAATTTAAAGTTCCATAAATAGGGAAAAAATAGGCCGTGTTCTACTGCGCTACAAAACATTTAAAATCTTCGTTAATATATTGTTTCTTATAACAGTGTCTCTTAAAATTCACTTTTGAGTTAATTCCGATTTCTAAATATTTCTGTAGACAAAATACTTCAATGCAGTAAATGACAATAGAAATAATTTAATTTGCAGACTACATTTTCTTATTAATGACGCATCACCATTTTTTCTAAATTGTAAATGCGAGCAATAAATATTTTAAATTCCATAAATCATTTTAAAGAGATACATACGATGTCCAGTAGCTACAAAAAAATATTTCCATAAGTAACGCAGTAACAACAGACTGCGTTACAGAATTAGGCGAAAATTTTCCATTAAACATGAACACTGACGCTGTGAATAGATTGAAACCTACTTAACTAGTCAAGTCTAATGATCTTCAAGATAAGGAACATTTATTCATTTGGGACTGTAAAATAAGAAAAACGGTATTAATAATGCATTGATAAATATCGGTGTTATAATTTGTTTAAGTGGAATTATTAAAAGTAAATATTAATTGGTTGTGGTTGTTTTTTTCCAGATTCTGAATTAGAAGATCTTGAGACACCGCCTCGCTACCGCCCCGACAGTCTCGAATCCCTGTGCAGAGCTACACGATTTACTGAAGATGAGTTGAAGCGGATCTACCGAGGCTTCAAGGCTGAGTGTCCTACGGGAGTGGTGCGCGAAGACACATTCAAGGGAATATACTCGCAATTCTTCCCACAAGGTGGTAAGTACACAGTCTAACAGCATTCATTCATATATACTCGAATAAAATCTATTTTCATAAATTTGAATCTAAATATAAATATCCATAGTTACAGTTTACTTACAGAATAAATAAAAACCTTACGCTTTGCCAACGATATTGTAGTATTAGGGAAGTCGGAAGAAGACTTGGAAACCATAATAAATGCCATGAACGCAGTCCTGGAGAAAGAGTTCAATATGAGGATTAATAGATGGAAAACCAAGGTAATGGAGTGCCGTATGGGAAACAGTGGAATAACAAAGAGTGTTAGATTTGGAAGGGAGATTTTGACGGAAGTTAAGGAATTCTGCTACTTGGGAAGCATAGGAACTAGCGATGGTAGAAGTATAGTAGACATAAAGAGTAGGATAGCACAGGCAAGGAAGGCTTTCGCGAAAAAGAGGAATTTACATCCTGGTAATATAAGTGTGAATATTAGGAAATCGTTGCTAAAAATGTTCGTATGGAGCGTGGCGTTATATGGGCGCCAAACGTGGACGATAGGAGTTGCAGAAAGGAAAAAAATAGAAGCCCTTGAAATGTGGTGCTATTGGCGAATGTTGAAAATCAGATGGGTGAATAGAGTCACAAGCGAGGAAGTTGACCAATAGAAGGGATAGATTAATAGGCCACGTTTTAAGACACGAAGATCTTGTAAAATTAGCATTAGAGGGAAGTGTGTGGGGTAAGAACAGAAGAGGGAGGCCGAGGATGGAATACGCTAAACTGATTTTGGAGTCTGTTGGATATGTTAGTTATGAGGAAATGTAAAGGCTTGCGGAAGGTAGGTTAGCATGGAGGGTGAATACCATAACAACAGTTACAGTTTAACTGTTTTTCGTTTTATTACTCGTTTCCACCTTTACAATGATCATCCTGATGCTCACGTATTTATTTTTGAGTTTCATTTCAATATTTTCCTATGTTCCATCCCACTCTCTTTTCAAACATCTTAATCTTTACTCTTGTCAAAATCTGGAAGCAATTTCATCTACGCTTTCCTTATACGATGTATGAAATACTTATTTCTATTTTGAACGTTGCAGATAATGCTATAATCGTAGGTTCTATATTTGTCTAATATAAATATATCTGTGTACACTACGTATAGGTTCGTTGGTTAGCTTGACCCAACTGCCAATTTTTATTAAAGAAGTACTGCAGTTTTTATTAAATACTAGTTAAGGGCGGTGCACCTTAATCTATTTAGATGTATGTACTGGGGTCGAGGACCTTGAGCATTCGGTAAGTCATTCCGAAGGGCGTGAGAATAGTACCCAATAGACCCACCTACCAGATAGGGTTTTCCCTGCATCTCTTTTAGGTGAATAGGTAAACTATAGCGCGGGGGCCCTAGTAAACCCATGGCTATCTTGCTCTACTTTTCACGTGTCCCCTTTTCAATTCCTTCCTATGCTATTAAAGGCAAGTCTCACGATCACCTTCATATAAACTTAAGCAAAAATACATACAATAAAGCTGACTTACTAACAAATGAATAAATTTAATATAACATAACAATAAAAAATTGTGAACGGGTTGAAAACCTTCCAACAATTCTTCATACTGCGTTCACAACATGTGTTGTGGTAATCAGACCTACGACTGTCTGATGCAACCCTTTATATCAGGGGTGATCAAACGGTCGATCGCGAGTGCTTTTAAGTCCAACTCGAGAAAACTTTACCGATATAGATCTATTCATGACTTAACGGATTTCTATGAAAATTTCAGGGATTGAAACAAGAATTTTAAATTAAATTTTCGTGTATGTTTTATTTCGACATCTTCCACAGCAGAAGAAATTACTGTAAATATTTACGAATCAATTGAATTGCCGCGCTGAAGCGGGCGTGAAAACCAACTGCAAGTCCTATACCATTCATCCCACTTGCTGTGTTATAACAAGCGTAATTTTGGCATCGTGAGCGATAGAGAGGGAGGGAGGGAAGGCTAGTATTCTCACTTCATCTATTGTTTCAATAGGATTCGCGTCGTAATTAACCTATTGTTGGGAGAGTGCTAATTCCATGAGAAATAATAAACTTCTCTGGATCGACGTATACGTAAATTGGTTATATTAATCGCGTCAGGTTAATTTTAATATTTAGTAATTCCTCACTTTTTTGGGGGGAGGGGGTTAACAGGTGATCCTGAAACAGGTAACTTCCCTTTAATAGCATAGGAAGGGAATTGAAAACGGGGATGCGGAAGGTAGAGCAAAGGGCTTACTAGGGCCCCCGGGTTAAGTTGAAGGATCCTACCCGATATTTCACCTAAAGAGATGTAGGGAAAACCCTAGAAAACCTACATCGGGTAGGTCGTGCATAGGGTACTATTCTCATGCCCTTTCTAACGACAGTTTGCTATGGGGTCGCAGAATTCCCTTCTCCATGTCTCTACTACTTTTAGGAGGGAATTAGCCGACTGATCCAATGGGATCAGCGGAGAACTCTTGCCTTATGCCCAAGGTCTTCGACCCCAGTACATATACCTCCCAAAATTTGGTGAAGGTGTCTCGGCATGTGAGAAACCTAGAGGGAGTAAGATAATTAATACATTAATGAATAAATATTTCTAATAAAAGTACACTTAAAGACAAAATATTACGTGTCCACACGTAGTCATATGATATAAACATAAAGGTTTGATCGTATTCTGGACTTCATATGAATCATTTAAAACAAAAATCACAAACTACATGTGGTTCCACTTGACGTTTCCAGGAAGCAGCATTCTCTCGATAACTCAGTGGGTCTCCATAGTCGTAATCCTGACTAAGATATACTGGCGAACTGAATAATAGTGGTGAATAGTGCGGCCCAACGCAATATATATTCCCAATGGCGTGCCGCGGTGGGCGTTGTAACTAAGAGCACCTTCGCCATTTACGTTCCCAACAGACCGGAACGAAATTAGTCACAAGTAATTGTTCGTTTGGAACAGTTGATTCAATTCACTTCAAGTGATCATTACTTTTATACTTTTTAATTCCAAGTTGGTCACTGCTTTCATCAGGAGTCTTTCATTCTTAAATAGGACCATCAACCTGTGGGAGTGTTGTGGGAAATCCTCTTCAGGAAAATATATTAAGGACAAATCTCAGAAATGAACAGTGGAAATTAAATGTTAAAGTCAAAATGAAGTGAGTATATGGGTATAGTCATTTCAAAGGACAATGGTTACTTTTGGATTAGGAGTATTATGTTGTAAATGATGGAGGAATATTAATTAATGAATTTAATAATTGGGTTTAAATATATACATTTATTAATTGTAAACACAATAATTTTAATATGGGTAGTGCGTGTATATATTATGTACAAAAATAATTAATTAAAATGGGATTGTATTAAAGATCTCAGGGTATTAATGGTTTGGGTGACCACGTGTAGTAGATCTACTGTTTGTTGACGAACCTGAGTTGTTTTCATAGGCGTCTCGCTGTAATTTCCGAGTTGTGGAACTTGAAGTGGCTGGTCGACAATTGAGGAAACTCCGCTTTTTCCTCTTTCTTCCCTTGTTGTTAAGACCTTTCTTCCCTGCTTCCTGGACTGATCAAAGCATGGTCCACCTCTCCGCTGCCACCTCACCAATCTGCTCTCGCCGTAACTTCTCTGCTGCCAATCTCCTTTCGCCACCACCTTGTATCACCAGCCAAAAATCTTTCTCCACCACTCCCCTTCAATATCCTCTCGACATCACCTTCAAAAATCTCATCTCCACTCTCCTTCAATATCCTCTCGCCATCCCCTGCCAAGTCTGTCTCCAAATTGTCTCCTCCAGCCTCTTTAAAACCTTGTCCCCACTTATCCGACACCTATCACTAAGGTGGCAGGGATGGATATTCTCCAATCATATCCATTGTTTCATTTGGGGAACACACGCCACCCGGTCACCAAATTCCCAGGCAGATTAGGACATTCCGAAACCGGCGACGAGGTGTCTGAGCTTTATGGTCCAGGTGTCAGCCGCAGTCCCTTTGTTATTATTCCGAGACTCCAAGACGGCGCGCGGAAAAACCTTCTTCCTGGCAAGCGACTTGCTCATGCCGGAATATTTATTATTTAAGTTTCCGTAAATAATAATAAAAAATTAGACGTGGATTCTACTGCGCTACAATGTAAAGTAATTTTATTATGTATCTGCCTCCGGATTAACGCCTAATCGTAGGCTACCAATAAACACAATATACTGTACTTCGTGAAAAACGGCTATGTCATCTGAAAATCAAATACACTTATAATAGTGATAATTATGTTTTATAGAGAGTTTGGCATTTCCATTTTCTCTCCTATCACAAAATCGTAACGTGAAGCTCAAGGGTCAAGGTTCGGTGACGTACAAGTAATTCTTCCTGAAATACTAATAAGTGTAGAAATATTTCTGCTTTACAAAAAAAAACTCAAAGTAAGGCTAATAAGTATAATATTACAAATTCTAGAGAATTGATTAAATGTTTCTAATTTTCAATTACCTGACATCCATTAGTAAAACTAGCTAATTTGAGTTAATAATAAATTTATTTCAAATTATTAGCAAATAGCCGGATTGTGAAAAGTGTTACTAACATGAATAAATATTTATATTTATTTGAATGGTGTTCAACTAGAAAAGCTGACTTTAAAATGAAAAATCATATCGCTGAACTGGCAATACGATGTTTTATGATATCGTTACTCAGTGGTGATGGGCATAATCGAATGAGTATAATCGATCATTCGATTATTAGAGATCATTGTAAATATAGATTATAACGAAGCAAAAACCGAATGACGATTATATTCCGAATTACGAGACATACGGAAGCCTTAGCGAGCGAGCGATGAGAAAATCATTCGATTATGCACTGCGTAAGCGTGCAAGTAAACGATTATGCGTTGTTATAAGTTCATTTAGTCGGTGAAAGTACATCATTTATCGCTTATTCAAAAGACAATGATATTAGTCAAAGGCTGTTTAGGTGACATACGAATATAATCCGAATTATGGGAAATTTAACGGCGATGCTCGAATGTTTATAATTTTTAAACTCTAATTTCAATATTATATAAATAAGAGGTTGATTTAGAGTAAGGCCAATAGAATTTACGTTAATATTTACATAAATTATCATTTAGTAATATAATTTTATTTACATTGCTACTGCTTATTTGGCTTCTCCCGCTGGCTTTTGAAAACACTCGTTCTACTGACACACAGATATTTTTTCGATAAAGGGTAAAGTTCTGGAGCAATTTCTTCTTTCGATTCCCAAAACTGTAAGGGATCGTAAGTAATTTCTATTGGGGTAACTCCAAGTGTTGTTTTACTTGAATAATAGCTGACGTTGTAGGCGTTGTTGGGATTAGATTACTTGGTGACAGCCATTAAATATAAGAATATATCTACATTTTATTAAGCATATTAACTTTTATGGTGACTATGTTTTACAATTGATCAATGATGTTTACTATTCATTACAAAATTAAGTTACATTTATCTTAGTAT
Organism: Eucriotettix oculatus; assembly: GCA_034510155.1. Classification (NCBI taxonomy): domain Eukaryota; kingdom Metazoa; phylum Arthropoda; class Insecta; order Orthoptera; family Tetrigidae; genus Eucriotettix; species Eucriotettix oculatus. The sequence continues at coordinate 2,227,833 of JAEMUL010000008.1, forward strand.
TTCTCAATAACTGTCTATTGTCTTCATGAATTGCAATATTTGGTAGTTTAGTACTTTCCTTTTATGCCGCTCGTACGTAGAGTATGTGCTGCAGTGACTTTGGAATTGCACTGATTGCTGATTGTCGGAATTATTTTTCTATATGATGAAGATGAGTTAGTTTGGTTTTGTCCAGACTTCTACATATGACACTTTTTGCTCTCTGCAAATTAATTTCGGGTTTATACTTTATATTAGATTTGTAGTGTTAAACTTCTAATATATTAACGGTGATAAAAACTGCAGCTTTTCTCGTAAAAATAATTGGACAAATAATGCTGGGACTTGTAGTACCCGAGTACAATTTACGTATATATCTTCAAAACTCTCCCAGCCTTCATTGAGGAAATACTAATAATATTTCTGTCGCAGGAATAATCTTAATGTGTCTCCCCTACGACTTTGTGCACTAAAATATATTATTCCCTTTGTCGGAATTTCCTTGTAACTTTCCCAACTAAGCGCTTTAATCCCCAGAACCTATAAATAGTTCCAAACCAAGCAAGGCCTTTAACAGGAAAATGTCTAATAAAGATTTTAATCTACTAACTGTCCCCGGTGTTTATTATACTACTTTTCCAGTCAATTTGTGGCTATTTCAGTCCTAGACGAATTGAATTTAATTCCATATGAAATATTAATTTATACCAATAAATAAAATTAGACAAATTCAATTTAATTCCATATGAAACTTTGTGAAACAACGATATGAAATGAAATATGCTTTTAAGCGTATTGTTAATAGCTAAAATTAACAATAAAAACTTGTCAAGTTTATTTACAATAATGTCATAAACCCTACTAAATTATTCGTATTAATTTTTGTTTATAGCCGAATTATTACATTTTATATTAACATTTGATTTATCAATCTTGAATAATATATACATTCATTGTTTTGCCAAACCATATAATATATACTGCGGCTGTTTAATTCGTCCTTTCATGGTATTCAACATTTGAATGCATCTCTTCTTGAATGAATAATTTTGAAATTCGAAATTTTTTCCAGTTAATAAAGAGTATTTTGTTTTTTGTTGGCACGATATAACGTGCATTATAATTTAAACAACAAAATAATATATTTCGTTCTATCTGCTTGTTTTAAGAAATTATTCAAATACAACATATAGTCTTCAAAATCAAGGCTACATCAGGTAGGAAAAAGATATAAGAATCCCTTAAGCTTTTTTCTATTTTTGAATGTATGTTATTAAAAGATATCACATGTTTAGGAAAATACTTATTTTATTGTTATGATCATATTTTAAAGACTTTTAGTAAATGTGCACGAATTAAGGATATGAAATATTCTGACGCAGTTTGCATTTTTTTGTCTATTTTGGCGTTAATTCCTGTAGAGATATATTTATAATTTTGTGTGCCTTTTTCCATGAATTTTATAACATATGTTTTCCAGTCTTTTCGAAAATAAACCGATAAATCATTTTTATTTTACTAATCAAATCACAATCTTCAGTTTGCAGTTTTTATTCTTGCGGTGCAAAATCTCGCTTTCTTGCTTCAAATCTCGATTCTTGTCAGGAATAATAATACAAAAATGTTCAGTGGGATCTAGAACAGAGTCCCGATAAGTCGATAACCCTGATTTCCTTACATTATTATCATACCGTACTAGATGCTCTTCCAGGAATACACACAAACACACACACACACACACACACACATATATATATATATATATATATATATATATATATATATTTACTCAGCAACCAATTTAAAGGTAAGTTGCCGAATGCATGACCATTCGATTATGCCCATCACTGTTACTCAGTCTGCGTTGATTGAAGACAGCAGCTGTTAATGAGGTACCTCAATTTTTCCTTCCACGTCAAGTCTCCAGTCTTCCAGTCCAGGTGGAATTCCTTCAGGAGGGCAAAAGATCCGAGAATCGATTCAAAGAGTCGTTATCTAAAACGACTCAAAAGTTCACAGTTTGATTCATACAGTCATGAGAGAGTTACTTGTTTCTTCGAGTCGTGAGCAAATTGCCCGAGTCGTCGAATTTTGCGCAAACTGGCTGCCTGAGTCGACTCGTGAACGAGCTGCTTAAGTCATCGGGTTGAAGTAAGATTCGACTCAAGACCGGAAAAGTTATAAGTGGCACTCTCGAAGAATTTATCAACTCGTAATGTGATAGACTGAGCTCCTTTAACAGACAGAACGGTAAAGTCTTAGTTATTGCTAAAATAATCTTGACAGAAGCGTAATTTTATTTGTTATTCTTACGAATTCTCTAGATCTATAGTTAACATATTATTCCCAGCAATTTTGCCCTTTCGGTGTACATAGTTTTGTTCCACCTCTCAAATCACCAACCCGCTCCAATATAAACATTAACAGCTTTCATTTACAAGATTATGTGCAATAAATATGTGATATAAATTATATTGTAATGTTTTTTTGTATCGAAGGATATGTGAGTTGTCTTTGAAGGAGGAATAAGAAGACAATACTATCATCGTTGGGATATATAGAAAGAGAAAGATGTGTGTGTAGACTCGCTGGCAAAAAGAGGCTAAAAAAATGTTTAAAAAATGTAAAAGATATGTCCTTGGAATTATAATAAATTTAATAAAACACAATATGATAAAATAAATCTATCTGCAGGCAATTCGATGAATGATTATTAATTGATGCACCTTAATCTGAAGTCGAGAGGAGGTAAATAATAATTGCAGAGGTGTTATTTATATACAGCCTATAACATTAAACAGATATATAAAAGTGTGCGGGGAGTACGTCGGGAGCAGAAGGAACAAATTTCATAGCAGTCTATATATAGACGTAGTGCATGAGGACAATTGGGAACATATAAGAGAAAAACTACGAGTATTTTCTCGACGCCTTGAAGACGTGTCAAGTACCAATCAATATATGACACTAATACATCACAATATATATAGGTTGCAGTGTATATAACATTGTAAATTATTCTACACATTATTCTGAAGGTCGGCTTAATGAGGTCAACCCAGGAATACAGACATTAACCCTTGATTCCAAGGACTGAGAAACCGTACAACCGTCAATCTATATTTAGAAGGAACCGCTCGTATTTCCCAAATGTATAATTGGAGTATTTAATTAGAGAGGTATAAGAGGAAACATTGAGTTCTCGACTCAACAAGACAACTCAACCAGACGATAGATTAAAATCTTCAAACTTTATTTTCATCGTCCGTACATCACCACAAATTAATAGTGGTACAGGAATTTCAGTTTAGAATCAACCATTCAGTTTGTCAGGGGCGCATTTGTTAAACGTATTTTTATAATTGAAAACGTTCGGAACTCAAGATTTTTTCCTTTTTCTTTAAATTTATTAAAGGAGAATGTTTATTTCAATTAAATTTCCGTGTTATACATATAATTTATGACACATATTATTCGTTAAAATATTGTCTCAAGAATTCATTAAATTATACCAATTCGTCCACACCCCCTCCCCCATAAGTTACTAATGTTTGACGTTGAGAATACAATCGGATAGGAGTCGTTTAAAATAATCGAGTCGTGTCTTATTAGTGAATCGACTCTGAACAACTCAACAAAAAGAACCAATCTGCGCAACGCTACATAAAAGATTTCTCTCCCCTTCGACGTTGCAATTGAGCACTTGCTTATTTACTCGTACATCTCCTCAGACTGACTCCCAGAATTAGAACCCTCTTTATGGTTATGGGATATCCAGGTCAAGACCATTGTCCCATTTTTAATAGGGTCAAAGGTCACATGCGGTGCTCATAGAAAGTACGCACCTCCAGTCTAACACCCCCTCTGCACGTGCTGTTAGTAAACTAACTAGAACACAAGGAATACGAACTTGTGTTTGATCCTTACCTGAGGGCATAATACCATTTAATACGGTCGTTCATTGAGACAGATTGGAAGAGAACTCAATGAAGAGCGTAGGGCTGAAGGGAAAAAGTGCCGATAATTCAACCTGTCGGAAAATAAATAGTTTGGTGGCACAAGAAGATAGGATACCGCTCTTGTGCAACCGCAACATGCGATTGGATAGTGTTCGTTATATGTAGTTATTGGGTTTGGGTATCATAAACGTCTTCTTCTACTTCACCGTCACGTCCGTATCGCCAAGCATTTACTGCAAAATTCCTTAACAAGCGTGTTCAGTAATGACATGTTTAGGTAATAGTAGGGGCCTCGGAATCGAAGATGAGATGCTTGGTGCGCTTGTGTTTAGTTTCCCGGGTGTAATCATAGTTATATGATAATTGTATCTTGCTGTACAATCGTACAGCGTATTCTTTGATAACGTCCATTAGTGGCAGTATGTTCAATTAGCGATTGATGTTTTTAGTGCGTGCCCTCCAGTGTGCCTTGGTGATATTTTAAGGACCTTGATTCGCATAATCTGGGGGTTACGGAGGTGGGTCTTGGCTGTAAAGTCCCAGACGGGTCCTGCGGGCGTCAGATTTGGCTGTATGAGTGTAAAGTATGGGGCGCGAGCATGGTTTGATGATTGTGCTTGTTCTGCTAATCATAGTGTTACCTGGTTGCTGTTCAAATGGTGTTCGTGATGTGGAGACTCCACGTTAGTACAACATCCAGTGAGACTCTAGATATGTAGCCGTGTCTCGAAATTGAATCGGGTTATTGTGGAGTGTGAGTGAGCGACAGTCTCTGTGCAACCGTACGGTTTTTAATTTGCCGCCACTCGTACATTATTCACATCGGTGGTGGGGGCATTTTTCTCCCCAATTACAAACGTGGTGAATATGGGCGGGGCATTTAGCCTATCTGCCACCGATAATTGAGAAAATTTACAACACTCCTTGCCAAATTTCTCTAAGAACCACGGAAATGTCTGTTTTATTTCCCGTCAGTAAAGTCTTTCAAATTTTGCTTAAGCCTTTTTTGGCGGTTTACTTATCTATACTTGAATACATACCTGTACAGAAGACAGGAAGCAGTAATTAGAATAGAAGATTAAGAAAAGAAAGCAGAAATCCAGAAAGGAGTAAGACAAGGATGCAGTCTGTCACTCATGCTGTTTAACTTAAATATAGAACAAGCGATGAAGAAGGTTAAAACGGAATATGGAAAGGGAATCATACTACAAGGAGAAGAAATAAAAACCTTACGCTTTTCCGACGATGTTGTAGGATTCGTAGTTAGAAGAAGACTTGAAACCATAATAAATAGCATGAATGGAGTCCTGGAGAAAGAATTCAAAAGAGGAAAAACCAAAGTAATGAAGTGTGGTTTGGGAAACAGTGGAATAACAAAGGGTGTTAGATAGGGAAAGGATATTTTGACGGGAGTTAAGGAATTCTGCTACTAGGGATGGTAGAAGTATAGTAGACATAAAGAGTAGGATAGCACAGGCAAGGAAGGCTTTCGCGAAAAAGAGGGACTTACTAAGGGTAATATAAGTGTGAATATTAGGAAATCGTTGCTAAAAATGTTTATATGCAGCGCGGCGTTATATGAGTGCGAAACATGGACGGTAGGTGTTGGGGAAAAGAAAAAAAATAGAAGCCTTTGAAATGTGGTGCTATAGGCGAATGCTGAAAATCAGATAGGAGGATAGAATCACAAACGAGGAATAGGGTAAAATAGGGTAAAAGCGAACAATATGGAAGACGTTGACGAACAGAAGGAATAGATTAATAGGCCACGTTTTAAGACACGACGGTCTTGTAAACTAGTATTAGAGGGAAGTATATGGGGTAAGAACAGAAGAGGGAGGCCAAGGAAGGTAGAACAAGGTAGCCAAGGGTTGATTAGTTTCCTTGGGTAACAGACTACATGAGGATGTTTCAGGAAGATGCAACTGCCCTTTAATAGCATATGACAGGAATAGAAAATGGGGATTGTGGATGGTAGATGGTAGCCAAGGGTTGACTAGAGTCCCCGCGCTATAGTTTACCTAGCCTGGTGATTCATCTGAAAGGGATGCAAGGAAAATCCTATCTGGTAGGTCCGGCTGTTTTTGTGTTATTCAGTTCTAAGACTGGTCTGATGCAACCTTTCATGCTAACCTACATTGCGGAAGACTTTTCATTCCTACATAACTAATTTAATAAGCGTATTCCATCCATTGCATCCCTCTTCTCTTCTGACCCCACACACGTCCCTCTAATACTTATTTTACAGGACCCTCATGTCTCAAAGCGCGGTCAAAGTCGTTCAGATTGTTCTCTTTTCCCCTATTCTGCTTAGTGCTTCCCGTTAATGGTTCTATCCACCCATCAAGGATTTCTAATATTCACACTTATATTATCCGTAAGTAAATTCCTATTTTTCGCGAAAACTTTCCTAGCTTGTGCTATCCTACTCTTTATGTCTCCTATACCATCCTTAGTTATTATGCTGACTTCTTTAAAAATATCCCTTCCCAATCTAACACCTTTTGTTTTTCCACTGTTTCCCATATAAACTCTATTACCTTGGTCTTCCCTCTATTAATCCACATATTGCACTCTTTCTCCATGACCACGTTCATGCCATTTAGTTTCGTTTCCAAGTAGACCCCTCCCAAAATTTTCGAATTTTTGGATTTTTAAAGGATATAAAAATTCAACAGGATCATGCCAACTGGTGATAGGCAGGTAAAAGTGGAATTTCTATGCGTCCGGCTGGCGGATAGGGGACATTCCTGTCTGCAGATTTAAAATGCTAAACTTCTTTTGCTGAAGGAGTATTCACCCTTCAAAATTTCCGAAGAAGACTTTCGTGTGCCATAGAAAATTTTCCGCGCTAGACAAGGATTGGCGGAACAAACATCTCGTGGGATAGCGTTTTCCCTTGGAGAAGGGACATACGAATTAGCTGGGAAGTGAGAAGCGAAAAATAGGCAGTGTGGTGCAAGATGTTGAGAGGACAAGGAGGTAGAGATGGAGATCTGATCAGGCCTTGGAAGAGAGGTGAAAGCTAGAGTGTCGAACGGATTATGAATGGGAGGAGTAAACTGGAGTGTTAAATAAGAGTTGGAAGTGAAAAGGTATTGAGAACAAGGAAAACTAGATGGAATAAGGAGGAAAAGCTGAGTTTTTCTCAGTCTCCGGCAGTACGATTTTCATCCCACTTCCCGCTGCCAGATGTGATGCCTAAATTTCAACCCGAAGGAAGAAGGAAGTTCCGGTCACCTAGTAATCTACATCAAGACTGAAATGAAAATAAAACAGGTTCGTCAAGTGAACGAAATCTCTGCTGCACGTGGTTACCACAATGAGTAATTAACCTTGATATTTAAAAAATTCATTCCCTTGAATTTATTTTATTCGTTTGTAATAGCGCACAGGACCCCTTGAAGTGATTTTTAATGTAAATATATCTGTTATATCATACCCTTAGAGTTATTTCTTTAAATAAATTAAATAATACCGCACAAAATTATTTACAAATACTACAATATTATCGGCAAAGCATAAGGTTTTTATTTCTTCTCCTTGCTGTATGATTCCTCTTTTTTGCGAAAGCCTCCTAGCCTATGCTATCCTACTCTTTATGTCTCCTATAACTTTCTTCATCGCCTGTTCTATATATAAGTTAAACAGCATTGGCGGCAGACTGCAGCCTTCTTACTCCTTTCTTGATCTTCAATTTTGTGTATAAGCCTTCTTTTTCGATATTTAATTTCTTTGTTGTTCAAAATTCTCAATAGTTTGCCATGAACGTAGGCCAGTTTTTTCTTATTCTGTCTTCTAAAATTATCCGCGAAGTCAATATTGCTTCTCTTGTCCCTTCATTCTTCCTAATACCTAATTCGCATTCTATTTGACGTTCCGCCCTCCTGTATACTATTTTCGTTAATATATTGCATGCAAGAGATACTAAACTAATAGTTCCTGTGCTGTTCGCATCTATCAGCCCCAGACTTCTTCGGTACAGGTATAATTATCTTGTTACTAAAATCTTCTGCTATTCTTCGTGTATAGACGGTTTCGCAAACTATTCTGAACAGCCATATTACTTCTTCACCGGAAGATCTTATCAACTCCGCTGGAATGTTATTAATTCCTGGCGCTTTACAATTGCTCAGGTCTGTCAGCCATGGCCCTGCCAAACACCGACCTTAAAATTTTGTCCCGCGACTCTCTGTCCTCCACCTCCTCTTCTTCTTCTGTTACTGACTGATCTAGATTTCCACCCTGATACAGCTCATCTAGATATTCTTTTCTGCTTTTTCTTATTTATCCAGAACTGGCTTCCCATCCGCTGTCCTGATGTTCGTGCTAATATTTTTCCTCCCTCCGAATCTTTCTTTGATTTTCATATAAGCTGCGTCTATTTTCCCTTTCACTATGAAATTTTCAACCGCTTTGCATTTCTCTTGCAGCCAAACCTCGTTGGCTGCTTTGCACTATCTATCTCATTCTTCAAGCTCCTGTATTGCTCTTTACTATTTTCATCTCTCATGTTTTTATATTTACGCCTTTCATCAATCATCTTTATTATTTCTTGTGTTATCCATGGTTTCCTGTTGGTTTAAGGTATTCTTCCTTTTTTTTCTTCAGCTGATCTGGTCATTTCTTCCTTCAAGAGTGCCCATTTCTCTTCTATATTATTTCTTTCTCCTTTCTCTATTAATCTACTCTTGATATCTTCTTTGAAACTCTGAAGCACCTCCTGTTGCTTTAGTTTTTCTAATTACCATCTTTTTCTTCTAATTCCTTTCATGAGATTCTTGAGTTTGGCTATTGGGTAATATTCTCACACCTTTTCGAATGACAGGAGAGGTGTTTGATGTGGGGGCGGTGCATACCTTCTCCGTGTCCTCACCAGTTTTAGGTGGTAGTTGGCTGACTGATCCAATGGGATCAGTGGACAACTCTTAATGTATACCCAAGGTCTTCGTCCCCGTACATACACCTCCCAAAAGAGTTGAAGTTTTTCTTGGGGGTATTATTTTTGGTTAACAGGCTACATTAGAGTGATCCTGAAACAGACAACTCCCCTTTAATAGCATAGGAAGGGAATTGAAAAGGGGAGATGTGGAAGGGAGACCAAGGTAGCCAAGGGTTGACTAGGGTCCCCGAGCTGTAGTTTGAAGATCCTACCCGGTGTTTCACCTAATAGAGATGCAGGGGAAAACCCTAGAAAACCTGTATCAGATAGTTCAGGCTATTAGGTACTATTTTCATTTCCTCCCGAAAGATGGGAGACGAGTTTGCTGTGGGGCCACAGCATTCCCTTCTCTGTGTCTGCACAAATTTTTAGGAAGCAGTTGGTCGACTGATCCAATGGGATCTTTATTTGTGATATTATTAATTGGCTAGAATCAATCTGTGAAAGTTTCCAGCTCTGCGATCCATACGTTAGAATAGGTTGTATCAGTGTCTTAAAGGTTTCCACTTTACATATCCAATACTGATTTACTTTTTTGAACGCATTTTGATGTTTAACATAATTCAAATATCTATTGTAAATCACGTTATAATTATCTTAGAAGCGGATTTTAGCAATGAGTTTTCCTCTATAGTTTCTGTATTGAAGCATATTTTTCTGTATTCCAGACCTTTTGGATATTTCATGTGGGTATTGAAATATGATATTCTCATTATTTTTATGAGTTATATTTGTATACTAACAGTGCCAGGCTCTTAATTGCTCCTTAGATATTTCCTCCGTTTTCCCCCTTATCCTGTGATTCACTTTCTAAACAAGTATTGCTTTATTATTCACTTAAATGTTCAACCTGAGATTAGGTCTCCATTTTTATTGTTACAAAATATTTCCCTTTATTTTTCTCTTCTTATTAATTTTCTTAAGAATCATTCTTGATTATTTTTACTCTTTCAATTATTATATTGACTTCAAAAAACCTTTATACATTCTTTCTGTTTCTTCTGTCTGTGTTCTTTCTTCCTCTCTTCTTAATGTTTTTTTCTAATATTTTACTTCCGACTCGTTACATAGTACGATACATTCTGTATTCTCTGTCGCTTAATATTAATGCATTTCACGTCATACCATGATCGCTCTTCCCCTACCATATTCACGTCCAGTACACAATTTGCTTCTTCAGTTATTTTCTATCTAAATTGCTGCCATATATTATTTATATCGGAGTTTTATATTTCTACGTTGTGCGGTATATTATTTAATTTAGTTTTATATGTGCTCTTGTCCTTCAACCCAACGATATCAAATCTTTTAATTTTTATTCCGCATTCCTTCTTAGAGTTAGATATTCGTGGGGTTATTCTTCCGCAAGTAGACATTGATAGGATCAATGTTAGCGAACCGTAATACTGTACATACATGGGATTTTATGTATGCCGGGTTTTTATGACAATATGGTCTATTAGATTTAGCGTTTGGGCAACTGATGATCTATAGGTACCTTTGTGTTCCCTTATATTCTTGCTGACTGTAAAATACATTAATAAGAACCCATTTTCATTACAGTCCTCGTGTAATCCATGATTACCAATATCAAACCCATTAAAATGATCTTTCCCTACTTTTTTCATATATGTAAGCAATTAAAATTCTTTATCATGTTTTGCGCGTCTTTCATAGAATTTATACGGCGAGTTATCGAAAATGCTATCATCAATTTATGATTGATATACGGTAAATCCATGTACATTAATTATGCTACAGGTGAATAATTTTCCAGTTATACGAAGGATGCATATCGCCGGCCTATGTGGGTATGTATGTCACGTATACAATAAAACGCGTGGATCACATTCATATGGCTAGATAACATTGATAGCTTTTGTTTAATTATTCTACGATGTAGTATCTGGTTGGTTACTGTATCGAAACATTCGTTCTGGGAAGGTGTTCGGCCCATGAGGTGTCATTAGTGCCGTACTCTTCAGTGATTCATTGCTTGGGAAGTTTTAATACCCTAGGCCGCAGGATTAATCTTCTGAATTAGTGTGTTGCATGATTTATGAGATCTCTGCAGACTCACTTTAACCACAAATTACTTCGGTTTGTTGAGGTCAGACCTAAACGCTACGGTTCACAGTAAGTGGAATGAATGGTATCGGAACGCCAAATAGAACTTTTAACTCGCAGTTTGTTTTCACGCCGCTTTTCGCGAGGTACTTCAATGGCTTTATAAATATTTACATTCATATCTTAATAACTCTGAAAGTTATCGAAATAAAACATGCGTGAATATTCTATTGAGAATATTCTCAAATTTTCATTGTAATCCGCTGAACCGTTTGGAGCCTATTGCAGACAAACATACAGACAGACACTTCAATTTTATTTATTGGCATAGAGCAGAGTTTCCCAAAATTTTTCTGCAATGGAACACTTTGAAAAATCAGACATTTTAATGGAATCCTTGGCATCTTTTTAGGTTAGGTAATTCGTACTTGTAAAAAAATACCTAGTAATTATTTTCAAATATAAAAATATTAATAAATAAAGCACTTAATTACTTTGATGATTTCCCCATTGAATTTCATATCATGTTGATATCAGGCAAAATGTTGAATTCCAACATCTGGTGTAGCGTCGAGCCTGATTCTGCGCTTTGACTTAGTAAGAAAGTCCCACTTCGCATAAACAGGCTATAGAAAACTGAAGTGAAACAATAATAGCCTGTTTGGAAATATGTGTGTACTCTTCTAACAAACTCTCCCAGAAATATTTGTATATTTGTTTCAAATGAGTGTCACTGATTAAATCAATTATATTTTCATAGTCACTTGCATTAAAGGTAATGATTTAGCAAATGGATTCTGAACCCAGGAATCGTCCTTACTATTTTTCAGAAAATATTGCAAAAGAGTTGAATTCAGGTTATGTAGCTGTTCTAAAAACATTCTGGAAACTTCATCTACTTTAAAATTTAATTTATCCAAACAGTAACGTAAGATTGGAAACAATTAATATTATTAGATTCAACTGATGAAATTGTATTTTTAACAAAATATGTAATTTTATCTCTTCTATTGAAAATTTTAATTCTTTTAATGATAATTTAATTGCACGTTGTAAAATATCTGTAATATATGCAAGATTTATCAACTACGAGGGATTTGTTAAAACTTCAACTTCAACAAAATATTGTCCTGATTTATTTTCTGCTTTTTCAATAAGATCAACAACTCATTTCTAAGTTTAAAAAAGTCTCAATAGTGCTTTGCGTTCACTACTTATTTCAGCGCTCAAATTTTATTTATTCTGTATTGAAGTGGTATTGTTTTTATATAGTTTATCACTTTCGCGGCTTCACTCATAACATTTTTTTAAATTTATGGAAATGTTTGTCACCAGTATTTTTTCTAAAATCAATTTCAGATCCTCGTTCGCTCCGTTTGCTTTGTTTTACTGCTGTATGAGCTTACTTAACAATACATATTTAAAATGTCTTGGAACCAGAAAAATTTAATTAATACAATTTATAAGGTTGGTTTGTCAAGTTGCATAAAATATTAATTATGATTTTCTGACTTTAAAATAAATATTATATTTATAACTCTGTGCTATGATAATCTGTATCTCAAGATTCTAGTTTACGTAACACGTCCACACGTGTTCATTGTTTCGTATTGTAGCGGGAAACAAGGAAGTGTTTCTTTGTTTCGTAACGTTGTTGAATCGGTTCCAAAACAAGCTAGAAACAAAGAAAGGTGTGAGAAAATATTTCACTATATCCCGATAGATTTAAACGGAGTTTTCGTCTTACGAACTGATTAAGTGGTATTATAACAGGATATCATAGTCCTAGATAGAATCACTCGAAATTTTTGGCGGAACACCTATCAGGGCTCGCGGAACACAGTTTGGGAAACCCGGGTATAGATAAATTACTATTGGAAGTATACAATTTTATAAATAAGGCGACCAAACCTGTGTTGCAAACTATAGACCAACTAGTCAGTGGTCTGTAAAATACAAAAAAATATACTGTTATCCTTCTTTTGCTAAAATTTTTGACGTCGTTGCACGTGACATTTTGGCATCTACCATGACACATTCCGGATTTTTTTGAGTATCGATTCCATCCCAGTCTTACCCACAAGAGAATTATTAGTGGTACAAAAATTAACATAGGTGGTACCGCAATTTATTATTGCTGACATATTTATGACCTTCCAATTAAAATTATTTATAGAATTAGACTTTATTATATCGTATGGAACAATTGAAAGACCTTCGAATGAATGAGAATTACAAAACAACTCAAACTAAATTCATGGGCTGAAACAAATAAAACGAAGATACATAGCATCAAGACAACTCATTTACGTTTAAGAAATATCTTACAGATACAGGATTGGTTTATAAAAAAAGTGGCGGAAGTAAACAGCTGCAAATAGAAATCGTTTTGAGCTCAAATTAAGGTTGGGAAGAACAAGTTAATTCTGGGATACAATAAGCGTGGAAATCCCTACATTCCGTTATCAGTATTTTATAAAATCGGAGCGGAAAATTACTTTATAAGTTTCTGCTTCGTCCCATACTAGAATATAGTTCACGTTGTTTGGGAGCCTTTTAGAAAACACCTCATATAGCAGTGTTTGCCAACATGAGTCCCACGCCCACAGGAGGGAGGGACAATTTTGGCAATTTAAGGGGGAATTCCAAAGTGACCTATGGTTATACACGTAAAACAGGAATAATTGTTGGTATCTCAAATTCAAATAAGCATTCGTTAAGTTTAAATTCGAAAGGTTCTCATTAAATCTAGTACACTAATGCAGAAATAACGTCACGACGAATGTTTAATTTATTTTACAATTAAATAGTAATTACTAAAAATAAAAGTCTTTCATATAAATTATTTTGTACACGAATTAAGCTTAAAAATTACCTACATAGTTTCTTGAAGAGAAGTGAATAATGCCGAGTGCATTAACTCTTTTATTTTTTATCTTCTTTTGTTAAATTAAGTGAAGTGTTACAAGTGTGCATAAATTTTAAGACAAATTCATTATAAATATTTCTATATAATACAAGAATTAACGACCCGTATAATGGACAATAAAATAAAATTTGGATCAATTAATTAAATATTAATAGACGCTTTAAAGAAAATATTTTTAAGAAAATTTATCTTTTATTAAAATTTACATCCTTATCTAAAATGACAGTATTATCAAAATTAAAAGATTTAGTTCCAGACAATTTTTTACTGATTGGAGAATTATTATAAGTTTAAAAATATATATTTGCTTTAGCTAAGTATTTGAGTTTACATCTAGACCAAAAAATGACCTGGAAAAAAATTGTCCCAAAAAACGACAGAAAATAAATCTAAAATTAAGGGAAATGGCTAATGGGAAGAAAATCAAAATTATCTTTATATAATAATTTTTTTTTATACAAATGTATCATTAAGCTCATATGGACTTACGGCAAAAAATAATTCAAAGGATACAGTCAAAAATACTCCGCACAATCACCAACGCACCATGACTTGTTTCAAATTCCATATTGCACAACGATCTCAACCTCCCAGTCCTCACTGAGGAAATCAAAAGACTAACGACGACACACAACCTTGAGCGAATGGTAGGATACCAAAATAGGCTAACAGCCGAAATAATCTGCCCTCCTGAAACACAGAGAAGACAGAAACTAGTATAAAATATACACCATTGAACTTCTAGGGAATCGTCATTGGACTTATTACCCTACTCAGGTTTTAAGGCATACTTTTATAAAATTTACTTATTGCATTGTACAGCAGATTGAAAATTAACAATTTAAATAAACAAAGAAAAGTTCTTAATTCCAAGATTGTTTTGCCTGACGAATATAACAATATGAACAACTATTACGAGGAATTGATAAACAATAGTACGACAATCAATATTATAAAGAAAATCATATTTTTAACAAAAGACAAAGAATTCACAGATTGATAACAGAGATATTGAAATTTTTTAATTACATTTTAATTTTAGTAGATAATGATCATAATAAGGGAAAATAATATAATTATTGATTTTTGATTTACAGGTTGTTTTGTATTATTATTATTATTATAAATGCATTTTATACCGAGATTACAGAAAATTTCAATATAATCAATAAGATAATTGGCTCGTAGTATTTTGAAAAGTTAGTTAATATTATAAGAATGGTAAGAACAATTCTAAATGTGATGGAATCTTTATGGATTTTTAGAAGAGCATAAGCTCTGTAAATGTTATCCAATCAGTGAGAAAAAGCTGCGGCTATATTAAATAGCCATCCAAAATTTTATTGCTTGTTAAAGGGTCTTAATTCTTATGTATTTATATAAACAATATATAAATATTTTACAAAAAATGACCATAGAAAATAAACATTATTCCATTTTAAAATTAATTAAAATATTCTAAAAATAAAAAATAGCGGAAATGATGCTAATTTTTTTTCTGAGATCTGTATTTGTTACAGCAAGGCGTAAAGCTGGATTAAATTTCAGGTTATTTATTTGCTTGTATTTTATATGCATCATTACAGAGTATCCAAATTCTCATAAACATGCTATTGAACTTTGTAGCAACAATCTCATTGCTTTTTTATGTAAATCATCGTACTCATTTTTTATCTGATTCCCAAACTGTGCGGCGCAAAGCCCCGAAAATATCACAACAATAGAAACATTCATTGAGCAATAAAGGTTTTCACGGGTTAATTAAAAATCCATTGACTTCGCGATTCGTTGTGATACAAAAATATCCATTATATAGGTTTTGTAGGGTATACAATTATTCAGTTTAAGAAATATTCTGTACGTATTTTTTTTATAGAATAACTGTCCATAACAATGCTTTGGGAATTTAATGCGTCTGGTCCAAGGAACTCCCTTAATAACGAAATGGGAAATCAATTAATCCACACAGTTATGTATAACTTGCATAATAATTTTTTCCTTTATTTTTATTTTCTTTTTTGATAATTCCCCACATCATATTCCATATAACCAATAGTATAGAAACGCACAATAAATTGTTGATACACGTTCAGATATAATAATTGACAAACTATTAGTATTCACTTATAGTGTATTTATAAATTCATCGAAATAATGCAGCTTACAGTAGTCCTTTTATTGAACACGCTTGCTCTATTGTTCTATTTTTTCTTAAATGCATACATATATATTATCTCGTAAATTATAGAAAGAGATTTAATTTATATTCGTTCAATAATGAAAATCATCATCATTGGCCGGTGTGAACCTCGGCCTCCTTCAGTATCTCCTGCCATTCCTTCCTATTCATGGCGACATTCCGTCCTCGGTACTAATATCCTCAATCACTCTAGCTCATATCTATTGCAAAGCCGTAATATTCACATTGCATCTATCTAACTGTTCCAGTAACATTCTTAGAGCTACAACGCTACAAATGAATTGCATGAACCAACTGACAGGTCCTTCCAGCTTTTGCCTTTTCGTCGTAGGTTAATGGTCCGGTTATCGATTCTTTAGTCTTCGCAACAATGAGTTGTTTTTTTTGCGTGGTAGGGAACCAGGGTATCTAGTTTCGTCTCGGTTATCACCCTTGATCAATCCGGCTTGGGAGGTCCTGCCAGTAGCTATGCTACCGCCGGGATTTCTCTCAGGATCCCGCGGCCTCGCAAAGCACACCACTATAGATACCATTAAAAGGGCAACAGTGAAAACATGTTTCATAACTACGACAGTTTTCAATTCATTCTACCAATCAAAAGGTTGTCTGGTTGTAGAAAAATGGATCATTCACAGAGTATAATAAAACATGTTACAGCAAAAGTATTAAAATAATGAATAAAATCACTAGCTATACGTTGAACCAATTTCAAATTTGCAGGAAACGCTAAATGTCTGCGATGGGGCCACAACACTAATGAGGAAT
Organism: Eucriotettix oculatus; assembly: GCA_034510155.1. Classification (NCBI taxonomy): domain Eukaryota; kingdom Metazoa; phylum Arthropoda; class Insecta; order Orthoptera; family Tetrigidae; genus Eucriotettix; species Eucriotettix oculatus. The sequence continues at coordinate 2,244,674 of JAEMUL010000008.1, forward strand.
CTAAGGGTTCTATTTGTCATGAATGACAATGTCATAGTGTACTAATTTTGTTAATTAAAAAAGTTTAAGATTTTGTGATAATATCAATAAACAATTTACTTTGACAAAACAGAACATATCAAAGAACGAAGGTTTTCCCGGTGTATCTGCTGCTTCAGTAGTTCTTGGGCTTCCAGCCGGGTGAATGTAGGCATTTGGAAGCCCAAGAACTACTGAAGCAAAACAGAACATATTTACAATAATAATTACAAATTTTTAATGCTTCAATATTTGCACCGGCAGTTATTTCAATAAAAACTATTTTATATATATATATATTAAATTCTTAAACGCTAAGAATTTTAAAACTCATCTCAGGGTCGCAATTTATGGGCCTTCTCATATAACATATTTTATTACACTAAACCACTCGGATCTGGCAGCAAACAGAAAATTATAAAGAGTTACCGAGGCAGTAGTTTACCTAATCGTCTTTCCACTTCTTCCGGGTTCGTCCTCCCTCCAAATCAAAGCTTCCGATCAATGCACTCGCACCATCTGGCCAATTCTCATATCAAACGCTTTCGACCACCAATCTGTCACCAATCAATCTGCTACATCTCTCAAATAATCTGTTCATTCCATTCTCTACCACCAATCTCTTGCAAAAATTTCTCCATCTGTCGCTTTAAAACCTCGTCCCCATTTCTGCGGCATCTATCACCAAGGTGGGAGGGATGGATCTCCTCCAATAATATTCATGGTTACACTTGGGGGGAAAACACGCCGCCCGGTCGCCGATTCTCACACAATTTTGGGAAACTCCCGAGCCGAGACGCCGAGTCTAGGTTTTATAGCCCAAGTGTCAACTCCTGTCTCCTTTGTTTTGATTCCGCCGCCAAAGCCCGAGCAGCTGTATCTGTTCGTTACATTGTGAAAGAAAAAGCGGAAATGGAAAGCACTGGGAATACAATCCATTACTGTCTAACCAACTAGCGTGCAGCTCTCACGTGCCTTGGTGTCGATTCTCGGCCTAGGTATGTGTAATCTAATAGTGGATGGCAGACCGGGCTGACGGCTGCAACTACTCTCTTAGGAACCTCCGGTCTCCTTGAGTAACGTATACTCTGCCTGTACATACCAACGTTTACGTTGTGGCAGATGTTAAGGGCCAGGGATGCTGTAGCCCTTGGGTATGGTCTTATGACTTAGTTGAAGGGATGGCTCACCTTCTAGGTGAGGTCATATTTTGCGTCGGGGTAACTACTAGCATCCAAACTGAGTTCAAGTAGTAGGACTAGTTATCCTTTATGAACACGGGAGTGATTATGGATTGCCACTTGGATATCTAAGTTGCCAGAGACTGAGACTAAGTTGGTAAGTCTTCGAATAGCCTGTCGAGGCTAGACGGTAGCCTTAGTACCCGATGTCGAAACTTCAAGGCTGAAATTCCCCGTTCACTGGGTGTTGCACAGATCACCCACAAGGGATAGATACTAGCTTTAATAACTGAAGAGGAGCAATGGGACTCGGAAACTCGTCCTTTCCCCGGAGGAAGCTTAAGTTTCGATAACAGCTGGGAGTCGTACTCGCCACTGTGCCCCCCCCCCCCAAGTTCCGTTTGAAGGGGCTCTATGGATAGAAAGAGGCGATTCTGAATTTATAAATGCAAGATCTACAGAAGAGGTGACCCCCGAAGGAGTTATTCCCCTGAGAGATCAGCACGAGGATCACCAGAGCACTCAGTAAAAAATTCATGTGCTCTAGGGTGAACTTCATATCGAGTAGCAGATGTTTCTGTAAGAAAAAAAATTAAGTAAAGAAAGAAAGAAGGTTTTCTTCCTTCGTGTCTGCGGACCCTTGAAAGAAGTTGATTAGCACTACGAGGAAAGTATGTTCATGCCTCGTACAAGTGCTACAGGTTCAGATCATAGCTTAGAATATTTAGTGAGTAGCAAAATAAATCGTAGTCTGAAATTTGCATTTCTTTGAAAAATAATGGTAATATTAAAAGATTATTCAAATCAATAACAGTCTTAAAAATTGTAATGTAAATATCATACAATGGCATAATATAATTAAGCAAGTATGGTCTATTTTTAGTATTCAAGGTAACAATGCTTAATATTTGGTAAATTAAAAAATGTATTATTTATTATGTAAAAATATGGCAAACGGTTTATTTATGAAGTAAAAATGCTTCTACTTCACTTCTTCGTTCATAAACTGTAATATCATTAATTATCTTTCGGGGAGTACTAAATTTCCCTCGGACCACCGATTGAGAAACGGTGACCTAAATCGTAATTACCATTCCCTAATATACATTAACCAATTATTTATTGATATAACCAAAATATTTCAAGAGAATGGCACAGAAAAATTAAAATTTGGTTAATAAAATCATAATCATATTAACACTAAAAATATAATACGCATAATTGAGTAGAAAGGACAACTCCCGAATTTTATTAACATTTTTAGTTTTTAAGTAACCCTTCCACATTTCCCAAGGACACTATTCTCTTCGTCAGCGCAAAAATTCCCGCTCTGGACGAAGGTCGAATAAAGATTGGCGAACAAGAGTCACATGGGTTAGCGCTTTTCCTTTGAAAAGGGGAAAACAAGGGTTTAGCTGGGAGGAGAGAACACGACAAATAAGCAAATTGGATCAAGCCGTTGAAAGGGTGACGAAGAGTGAGGCAGGAGTGTTGTTCGGAGGTTGATGGGAACAGGAAGTCGTGGGAATAGAAGAGAAGATAGAAATGAACAGTAAATAAGACAGTGTTGATCGACAGTTGAAATGGAGGCAAGTAGAAGTGAGCAATGTTGCTCTTCAATTAGAAGGAAGAGAGAACAAGGACTTGCTTGTAAGTTGAAATGAAATAACTGGGTTTTCCTCAATCGCCGGTCTGGAGTCTTCTTCAGTCAACAGAGGGCAAATCCACAATTCGACGTGGAAGTTTGAAAGTTGAATAATGAAAACTACTACACACAACTTCCGGCATTGTTGAGAGGATGATACAGTTCGTCACGAACGTGAAATCTCTCTTACACGTTGTTACCCCAATAATTAACCCTGAGAAACCCTTTGAAGTATATGTATAATTGTAATAGTGCGCAGGGCCCATTAAAAAGGTTTTTTAACTTAAATAAAATTATTATTAATATTTTAAAAGCACAAATAATTTTTTAATTATTTTTAAATTACCCCATCCCCTATTATCATTTACAATGTAATGTATAAAATTGAATGCAATGAATGGAGTAATGTAATATTATATTGGGTACACGGGGACTAATTTAAAGATAATATGAAAGCGAACGCCAATACTAACTAACGCATCCCTTTCGTACCATCATTTTTAAGCATATGATTGGCTTTGATAATGGGAAAAACGTACATAAAATAAATAATTATCACAAATGCAAAACTTTGGAAGCTGTTTTCATTGACAGTGACAGATAAAACGCAAGACAAAGTCTTGGTATAATTTTTTTTTGCTAAAATTCCAGGACTAATTTAATGGCACATTACAGTAATAATGCTTGTGGGAAGCTTAGCAAAGTAAACTATAAGCCATAGTAAATCAAGCGCTTGACAAATATCAAATATGCAATAGTTGCATGTGTACACAATACGTGATTAATTACGACGAACCTAGGGCACGTTCCGTAGTTGGTAAACACGTGGCCTCAAAGAGGACATTAATTTATTTTGAACGAATATTTAAATTATGGCTAAAAAAGATAAATGGATAATAATGCTTAAAGCTCGTTGGATCTGGATATTTTTATTAATATAAGAAACCAAATGTTCATGAGACTGTTATGTGTAACTCCGACTTTAATTTCCAGATATTAACACACAATTGCAGTCATATAGTAAAGGTGATCAATAATTAGGTAGCGAGTATTGCTGATTAATAATGCGGCGTCTTCTTGACATCACCCCCACTTCCTGGCGGCTCGTCAAGCCTGCAGCTGTGCAGCTTAAATGCTTTCATAAATCAACGATGCCTCATGACACGTTCAAAATTGCTAGCGCTATAATCTTTATTACTTTCTGTTAAATGGCACATACCTTGCTGAACATTCTCGAGGTATCGCCCCGTATCCTTTAGCACTTTCGAACAAAGGCACCGTATTAAATTCAGAATATAAAGCCTGGTTTTGCTGAAACAGGATAAAGCAATCCAAAGGGAAGAGAGCTTATCTATTATGGTTCGTTTACAAGGCCTCCCTTTGTGAGACGACGGCCTTGGGACCATCCTACATACTTGCTTCAAGTTTCTCTTAAACGAATATATTCTTTATTCTTTTCTTAGAAGGAATTTTATAAATTAAGCAATTTTTTTATTTTAAAGTTAATTTTATTATTTTTTGTATTTATTATTAAATCGAGAGGCTGTTATATGAATCATTGTAATTTTTGTTATATATTCAATATTTTTAATTATTAAAAATACATCAATTAATCTGACTTAATATTGTAATTTTTTATCGGCCCAGGACGAAATTTTGTAATATTTTAATTAAAGAACGGAGGAGGTCCCTTAAGTTGGGAGACGAAACGTACTCAAATTAAACTATATTTCATTTTTGACTAAGGCCATTCTTTGTATTTTATTTATAATATTTTTAAATTTCACATTGTCTAATTTACCAGGAAGTTCTAAGCAGAATAAGAGGACTTTGACCAAGAGAAGGAGATTAATAGGCCACATTTAGAGACACGAGGATCTTGTAAAATTACCATTAATACGCTAAGTACATTAGGGAGGATGAGGATTGGTAGTTGTTTTTTTACGTTGACTCCAATTTATGTACAATCTGTCTATTGTAACAGACAATAAATACATTTTTTGTGATACTTAACGTAATGATTACATAAAAGATACAGACTTGAAGAGCAATGCTTCAGTGAACATAATCTAAAATACATTATGATATATCATTCTGTGATCTTAAAATATGAGAATTATGTGTTTTTAATTGAATCTGTGTGGAAGGTCTGATGGCTTGATTCATGTTAATATTCTTGGCTCTTCCTCATCCTCGAATAGAGTTCTTGTCAGTTGAATTTTATGTCTTATAACCTTGTCTTTGTGCCTGTTGCTGGACTATGGGTATGTTTAAGTTAGAATGTATGACTGCGTTGGGAACACGCCAAAGTGCGTTTACTATTGACCTGAGTACTTTGTTTTGGAACCTCTGTATTATCTAAGTTAGATGAACAAGTGGTTCCCCAGAGTGGTAATCCATACGTCCAGAAAGGTTTTATGATAGTTTTATACACACACACACACACACACACACAAAGATATATATATATATATATATATATATATATATATTTGTTTATTTAAATTGTTAATTTACAATCTGCAGTGGTCACAGTGCAAAACAATAAGTAAATGCTATAAAAATATACTAATCCAAGAGGCTGCTCAGTTATCTACTCCAAAAATGCCACAGGAAAAACAGAAATATAACAATATTCCCCTTCATATGAACAGAGAAGAGCAAGAGGCAGATGGCAAAGATACCGAAACAATAACGATAAAAACAATACAACAGACTAAATCGAAGGCTCCACAAAACGCTCTATGAACACACTCACTAAAGAAGATCATACAATATGGAAAGCCTAAAACCTAAAACGGTCGAAGATCACTGTTCCCCCTATCAGAAAACCGGACAGAAGCTGGGCGAAAAGTGTCATAGAAAAGGCGGAAACGTTTGCTGAACACCTTGCCCATAACAACAACAACGGTGAAGACATCGAGGATTTCCTAGACGCACCTTGCCAACTATCACTGCCAATTAAAGCCTTCTCACCCCACGAAACGACTGAAGAAATCAAAAAAATAAATCCACATAAAGCACCTGGACATGATCTAATTACTGGAAAAATATTGGAACTTCCAATCATATATAATAGTATGTTGAGGCTTTCATAGTATCCTACCAGCTGGAAACGTACCCAAATCATCGTGATACCCAAACCAGGAAAACCAAAAACGAAACAAGCTCATATTGTCTCCTTCCTATCTTGTCCAAAATCGTCGAAAGACTTATAATAAAAAGAATCAAAACAGACCTGTAACTATCATCAATTACATCGGACCACCAATTCGGCTTCCGGTAAGAATATATGATAATACAACAGTCACATAGAATCATAAATAGAAATTATGCAACGCCGTCTTCCTAGATGTCGCCCAGGTTTTTGATAAGGTCTACTTTACAAGATTAAAAAAGTCTTCCCTAATTCCTACTAGCATCTGCTGAGATCATACTTGACAGAACGACTCTTCTAAGTAAAGTTCCACTCTAGCTACTCTAATTACCAACCCTTACAATCAGGGGTGCCTCAGGGTAGTGTGTTGGCTCCTTTGCTCTACCTGCTCTATACATCGGATCTACCAACTTCGGCCAATACTTCCATTGCAACATTTGCGGATGTTACAGCGTTATTATCAGTAAATGCAGACCCCGTAGTTGCAACATAAAACCTGCAAAACCACCAAGACCTATTATTTACCTGGACCAAGAAATGGAAAATAAAGACAAACAAGAGCAAATCAACAATAAGTTACATTCACCACAAGACGTATAGTGTGCCCTCCGATCTACTTAAATAGCTTTCAAATTCCAATAAAGAACGAAGCTAAGTATTTGGGTTTACATCTAGACCAAAAAATGACCTGGAAAAAACTGTCCAAAAAACGACAGCAAATAAATCTAAAACTAAGGGAAATGTCTTAGCTAATAGGAAGAAAATCAAAATTATCTTTAGACAATACAATTTTATTATACAAATGCATCATTAAGCCCATATGGACTTACGGCATAGAAGTGTGGAAATGCACCAAGCCATCGAATCAAAAAATAGTTTTATATAACAGGAGCTTATTTTCAATGGATAAAGGAGATTTTCTGCCCAGCAGCCAGTACAATTGCGTAAATTTTTGGCCTAAAGGAATGAAATGGTTTACGCAGAATAGGTTAGCATGGAGGGTTACATGAGACCATCTAAGGGCTGAGTACTACACCAACATCAAAAAACAACGTTCAGGCCTGGTACACGTCATCGCGCGACAGAAGCGCGTACAGATGGGAAGCGACTTGCGCCATTGTTGAGACATTCTTGACTATCGTAACAAAGGCAAACTACTGGATTTTAACCGTACAGCAGTTAAATTGTTTCCTTTACGGCTTGTACAGCATTCAACAAGATGTGGCTTTATTCGAGTGCGCGTTAGGCCTGGTACAGATGGTCGCGCAACAGAAGCGCGGCAGCAGTGTACACATGGGAAGCGCCTTGGGTCATTGTTGATGAGCCATTGCTGACAATCGGTACAAGGCAAACTGCTGGATTTCCAGTATTAATAAGATTTCACTTTATTTCAAACATGGAACTAGAAGAAAATAAATGTCTTTGGTTCTCTTACGTCGTTACTCAAAATAGTGTCTCAATACCGCAATTTTGAGTAGAGTGTTGCTAAAATACGAGATAACCTGTCACTTTTGCCGTTTTTAACGACGAAAGAAAACCAAAGACATTTATTTTCTTCTAGTTCCATACTTGAAATAAAGTGAAATCTTATTAATACTGGAAATCCAGCAGTTTGCCTTGTTCCGACTGTCAATAATGCCTCAAGTCGGTTCCCATGTGTACGCTGCTGCCGCGCTTCTGTCGCGCGACCATGTGTACCAGGTCTAAAACAGCCCGTGTAAAGGTTTATAACCTTCTTCAAAATTGTAATTTATATTATTTATATTTACTAATATTATTAAGGTTATGAAAATTTTAATATATCATTTTATCAATTTTTTGAACAGTGTTTGCCTGAGGTAGTCCCAAACATAGTGACTAAACGTCGGTTTCAGAAAAAATAATTTTTTTTGTCTGTAATTTGGCCGTAAACTTATTCCATTTAGTAATTTAAATTTTTTCTCCCTTAGAAACACGCATATCTCAATGCGAATGTGACATTTTACTTCTCCTAACCGGAATAATGAACTTAGTTAAGTTCAGTAGCATTCAATAGGAAGGATCGTGGTAGACTTTATTGATACAAGAGTACAAACAAATCCTGATAATCTAAGTAGGTAAATAAAACTATTATAATTATTTCATAACTGAACATACCTTAATACAATTCAATTTACCACTTTTAAATATTACTTCAATTAAAAAATCCAAAACTGGGAGCAATTACGCTCAAATTATAAATATATTTACATATTACGTTCAAAATATGTAATTATAATAGAAAATGAAATGTGAATATAACAAAGAAAACAATAAATCTTACCACAACAATCGTTAATATCGAATATTTCCATTTGAATGTAGTTTTTGTTTGAAAAACGCGAGAGATGCAAATGGTAAAGAGCAGTACAGAAGCTTGAAGAATGAGATAGATAGGAAGTGGAAATCAACCAAAGAGGCTTGGCTACAAGAGAAATGCAAATCGGTTGAAGGTTTCATGGCGAAAGGGAAAATAGACGCATCGTATTGGAAAATAAAAGAAACATTCGGCGAGAAGAAAAATAATAATAACATCAGGAGAGCGGATGGGAAGCGAATTCTGGATAAAGAAGAAAAAGCAGAAAGATGGAAGGAATATCTAGAAGGGCTGTATCACAGTGAAAATTTAGATCAGTCAGTAATAGAAGAAGAGGAGGAAGTGGATGATGAAGAGATGGGGGACAAAATTATAAGGTCAGAGTTAGTTTACGAAATCTACGAAACAGGAAGAGTACCAGAAGATTTTAGTAAAAAAGTAATAATACCCACACAGAAGAAAGCTGGGGCTGTTAGATGCGAATAGCACAGGGCAATTAGTTTAGTATTCCATGCATGCAAAATATTAAATAAAATAGTATAAAATAGTATAGAACGGAACGTCAAATAGAATGCGAGTTAGGAGGCGATTAATTTGGTTTTAGGAAGAATGCAGGGACAATAGAAGCAATATTGACTTTGCGACTAATTTTAGAAGACAGTATAATAAAAAACCGACCAAACGTTTATGGCATTTGTAGATTTATAAAAAGCGTTTGATAATGTGAACTGGAACACACTAGTAAGGATTTTGAAGAGCACTGGAATAAAATATCGAGAAAGGAGGCTTATACATAACCTCTATAGAAGAAAGGCAGATGTAATTAGAATAGAATATCAAGAAAAGAAAGCAGAAATCAAGGAGTAAGACAAGGATATAGTCTGTCGCCCATGCTGTTTAGCTTATATATAGAACAGGCGATGAAGAAAGTTAACAAGGAATATGGAAAAGGAATCATACTTCAAGGAGAAGAAATAAAAACTTTACGCTTTGCCGACGATATTGTAGTATTAGGGGAATCAGAAGAAGACTTGGAAACCATAATAAATGGCATGAACGTGGTCATGGAAAAAGAGTTCAATATGAGGAGTAATAGAGGGAAAACCAAGGTAATGGAGTGTAGTTTGGGAAACAGCGGAACAAAGGGTATTAAATTGGGAAGGGATATTTTGGCGGAAGTAACGAATTCTGCTACTTGGGAAGCATAATAACTAGTGATGGTAGAAGTATAGTATACCTAAAGAGTAGGACAACACAGGCAAGGAAGTCTTTCACGAAAAATAGGAATTTACTTGCGGGTAATATAAGTGTGAATATTGCTAAAAACGTTCGTATGAAGCGTGGTGTTTTATTGGTGCGAAATGTGGACGATACGATCTCCGGAAAGGAAAAGAATAGAAGTCTTTTAAATGTTGTGCTATAGGCGAATGCTGAAAATCAGATGGGTGGATAGAGTAAGTAATGAGGAAGTTCTAAACAGAATAGGTGAAAAGCGAACAATATGGAGGACGTTGACCAAGAGGGTCTTGTAAAATTTGCATTAAGGGAAGTGTGTGGGGTATAAGAACAGAAAAGGGAGGCCAAGGATAGAATTAGCTAAGCAGATTAGTGGGGATGTTGGTTGTGCTAGTTATTAGGAAGTAAAAAGGCTTGCGCAAGATATGTTAGCCTGGTGGGATGCATCAGACCAGTCTCAGGACTGAATACTACTACAACAACATTGTTTGATTGATAATTTCATATTACTTGAAATAAGTACTAGCTCTAACAAAAAGTTTTATTCGACAAGTAATATTAAATTAGAAGTCAAACAATAACTATATAAATGTAAATATTCGACGATTGTTGTCTTTTCGTTTATTACATACTTTGTTATAATGTACAAATTGACGTCTAGTATCATCAAAGTACTAATAACCATAAATACGACTTTATTTTAACAGACAAATCTCACTTAGAAAACAGAACAAATCCGACGTTTCGTAGCTTTGCATCTTACTCAAATGGCTCTTAAAGTAAACTTTAAGGAAAGTAAGATAATTATATTTTATAAAGAAACCCTTATTACCGGAATTCGTGTTTATTACTAAAATTGATTTAGTTACATATTTACTGATAGTGAGTATTTGACGATACTACAGTTAATGATTCCAGAGAAATAGCATGGCGTGTGAGGTGAGTACCAGAAGAATGAAGGAGAGTATCTCGTCAGGAAAGTACATTAATGCTATCTACGACGTATCATCCAGATTCTTGAGCTGCTTCAGGTTTATAAAATCTTCAAACGATCGACAGAGCTCTTCTTAGGGTGATCAAAACATTTCACAGCAATCGGATGAATGGTATAGGAACTCTCAAGGACAAACCTTTTAACTAGCAGTGTGTTTGAACAGCTATATAAATTCAGGTGCGGGCTGCTTGCATTGCCTTGTATTTATATAGAAAATTTAACTTCTGCTGGAAATTAATTATTTATGTACATTAAGAAGTCTAAAAATCTAAACGAAATGTCGTTAAAACTTTAATTAATGGTGTTAAAAAAATATTAGCTATTTTGTTTGTTTGTGAATTTGTGGTTGTCAGATCAACTAATGTTGAGCAAAGCTACTGTAATCGATTTCTTCCTTTGAACATTAGACAAGTTTAGTTTCCGCTCCGTATTACGTTCATGGCATGTGTCGAGGAGTTATAAACAAAATCATTAAGCATTACTAGCATTGCAGTCATTTTAGCGTTGCTATATGAACCACAATTAGTCGAATCTCCATAGGTTTCTCTGCAATCGATCTAGTTTTAACTAGCGGAAGTGTCCATTATAATGACCTCCCGCTCAATACAATGTTGGGTCATCTTTTGCTCTCATATCTGAGAGATTTGATTGTATTAGACCAGATGCCTGATGGCTCATTCAGTCTCATCCCACAATCTCAATTGAATCGAGCTCTGGTGATCTGGTGAACGAAGAAAGGTTGTCGCCTTCATGTTCTTCGAACTATGTGAAGTTAATGCCAGCTTTATGACAAGGAGCATTATATCGCTGGAAGTATCCATCCCATTAACATAACATGATGTACTTTATCTGCGTTAATACTTAAATACCCGTAAGCATTCAACGTCGTTTCACAGGAATGAAAGGATCCATATCATGACCATAATCTTGAATTGTTGTGCCAAGGGTCCATGTTTTTGTGTTGTATTCTCCATATTTTAACCTGGTCATCTACACGGTGCATTTGAAATCGCGATTCATCAGACCACATGACCTTTTTCCAGTCATCTGCTGTCCAATCCTTTCGCTCCGTTGTGAACTGAAGAAGTCTGCTCTAGTTGAAGACAGAGGCCTTCTATGTAATGTGCGACGAACAGTTCTTTAGAGACGTTCACAGCTAGTCCTTGATTAAAATTCTCTGCTATTTTACGCACAACTCTGCGAAGTCTCCTTTCAATTCTAGCATTGATTAGTCTGTTACGATCACAAGCATTATAACACTTCACAAGTGCCGCCAGTTTGCAGATGCTGGTTCCTACGCTTCAATCGTATACGATCATCTCGTGTTCAAACTCTTTGCGAACAACATAGTACGACTGACGTTTCACTTCTGCTGCATTCCCATTTTATAGCTGTTTCGCCGTCAAGCTGAAAAACTGTGACGCTGTGTTGGCCACTCACTGTAGCTGCTACAGCATGTGAATTAATTTAGGATGAATTATTTGTTTCGTACTTATTATATATATTATTTTAATAGGGTGAATTCTGTTTCTATTTTGAAAACTTTAAACTGCCCGCTTCCCAGCGCACTTCCTTCCACAATACATGTTTTCTATTTTATTGATATCACGAGAATACTCCCTGGAATTATAAATGCGCAGTATTTCCTTTCACGCCTTGGCTAACTAGAAAAAATCCTCCAACTAACACAAGTGTTACTGAAAAAGAAAATAAACAGCATCTGGCCGTGTGTGCTGGCACACAGGCGGCTACTACATCAGGCTACAATCGCACGTGTTTTAGACTAATTAAGAAACAATTACTTTTCTTGTTGTTGTTTATTTGAATAAATCAAATGTTCATAAGAAATACAGGGAAGCGATACTTGAAATTTAAATGTCAAATGTTTGGGTTACGGCGTGGTCGCATTGTATATAGTAATATTGTGTACAGGAAGGAATTTCGAGGAGCGAATATTTATAAAGAGAGACCTAACAATAATTCGTAGCTCTTTTTCAGATGTTGAAAATTGTAGCACTTTGGAACCAGGAGTGAACTCCAGTACCAGAGCAAGTTCTTCAGATTCATGTTTTCCATTAACATTCCACGTTTACATACAGAACTGCTGGTTATGGCCACTGCTCAGAGACAGGCTGGAATCCGTGGACACCTCGAGATTAACGTCTAATAACTCGTGTACTGAAACTTAATAATTTTTAAATTGGTGCCCGACTATATGCTGTTTTAAAATAACTTTTAAAATCACATTTTATAAAAAATACACTGCTTTCATCCATTAATTTTCACGTAGTTTGGAACACAGGTAGCACGTCAAAGGCAAAGGATGTGCATAAATTATCGTGGAGGTCCTGCTCAATTAACAACAAACTTTATATTAGAAATAGAGTTACAGTCACCGGCAAATAAAAGGGTAAAGCAGGCCTTTACTACCGTAATCCAACAGATCCTAACATAGTAATGAGTAATTGCAGAGCAATATTCGATGATCCTAACCTTTTCTCGTAGACTAATTATATCGAAATAATTAACTTTTTTGCTAAAACCTGTAAAAATATAATAAGTCAGAAAATATGGGGTTTCATTATAATTATGACGCTCCACAGTTGGGTGACATTTGTTAATAATATGGGGAAGGTTTTATTAATTAAAGTATTATTTAATATTGGGAATTTATAACTTGAAGGAAAAAATAATAATAATAACAAATGAATTTAAAATCAAGTGCAGATTTATTTTATAAGAACAAAATTTAATAAAAGAAATTCGTAAAATCCCAAACAAAGCAAAATGATTTTCAGGATCAGGTAGAGAAATGATAAATTTAAGATTTACATGAAAATCATTAAAATCTGAGTCTCCTGTGGGGTGAACCAATAGACGCAACATTTTCATTGGCAAATAGGTCTGGCAATGTGAACTCTTTAAAATCAAAGCCAACGACCAACGATACTGTCTATGACTGTAGCTGTCTTCTCTGGCGGCGTTTTACCTCGGTCTCCTTCAGGGCGGCTGCATCGAGGATCTCGCTGTATGACGGACGCCTTGGGCCCAAAATAGTAGAAACTCTTACTGAAATTCTACATCTTCTGAGCTCTCAAGATTTCCACCTAGCTCTCAACAACGGTTCTCAATTTAATCATCTCTTGCTCTCAATTTTGTAATCACTTCGCCCCAAAATCTTTCACCACGTAACCTCAACAGGTTTCCAGAATTCTCCTCCTTATTCCCAGTAGGAAATCGGGTGCAATTTCAAATGTGCACCGATTGGCTGGTATTTGCACAATTGCAGTCAATAGAAAAAAATTTAGTTGCAGGATATTGATAAGTACTGCATTCGTTCCGTACAGTGGTCGTTTTTTATTTGCTACGCGTGGCTTCCGGCTTGACAGGGGCAAATCTTCGTCAAATTAGAGATGCATGACTCCTATTGTCGGCGAAAGGTCATTTATGCTATTGTGCGACAGGAAACGTTGCCCACCCACATGCACACACACAAAATGCGTCGCAGCCCTTCAGACTTTCACTTCCCGTACTTTTTATGTATTAGAAACCTCTTCTTCCAAAGACCAGTTGGTTAGGGTAACTTTCCCGAACATTACTAGGTTCATTAGCCTCCTGGATTTGATATTTAGAACCTTGGACGAGAAGGACATCAAGGGCAAATTTACGAAGCTGAGAAACTCGGTGGTAAAGCAACTTGTCACCTAATAAGTATGTGTTACTCAATGTTATGTTAATGAAGGAACTGAGCATACTGATATGTAATTCTTTGGTATAACGGGAGAAGGGAATCGTATTGCACCTTTTAGACTCGTATTATCCTGTTATAATATGCCTATAGGAAAAAAACTACAAGAATGAGAAATACTCTAGTCTTACTGTATATTATGGCTTCCATTTCTTTAGAACATCGAAATGGGTCATATCCTCTTGGACCTACAACTATTGTCACAAGTGTTCCTGCGTGCAAGGTGATAGTTAGGACGACCCTAATGACTATAATTGTTAATGCGACGTTAAAACAAACAAACAAAAAAGATTTACCGAAATCAATCTTATTTGCCATGTTGGATTTCGTTACTTTCTTTAGTATAAATAATTACGGACCTTGACGGTGTCAACGGATGTACTGGGAATACAGTGTTCCGTAAATAATAGAATGGCAGATCGTAATCGTAATCTGGAAATTAATATTGTTGTTTGGTGACATTCACGCGTCACCGCTAACGCTTAAAATGTCATTAACTTAATGTCATATCTTTCTAAGGTTCTAATTTATGGTAGGTTTGTGAATGTGTTCCGGGTTTGATATTGTTTCCATTGTGAGCATCGTGGACGTGCCTGCTCTGGCCTGCGTACTACTCGTAATGCCTTGATTTACGGCGGAAATATGGAGCGCCTCGTGATATAGCAGACTAGACCGTTAACGGCTGGCCGTTAAATTGCGATGCGACCGCCGAGACGCCGCTTTACTGCGCCATGCCAGCGTCCACCTAAGTACACCTCAAGGTTACTACCGTTTACCGTAAAAATAATACATCCTTCAAAACCAGAAGCGCCATTTTTGCGATGGGAATATCTAGGAATTACACCGACGTGTGTGCGCTTTCTGACGCTAAATTGCGAATCACAATACAGCTTATTTTGCCCATTCGTGTTTTGAGTACATAACATTTATAACTGTTGTATGTGAGTGTTTGGCATTCATTGCCTGGATGTTATTTATATTACCTCGGTACAATATTAAATTCGACAATACTCTTTTAAGCCTTGAAAGTAATTTAGTCCAATGGAAGTTTAGAAACTGAACTACTAACAAGTCACCAAAAATTGTTCGTACATTCAGTTTATTTAAACTGTACAGTTCATTAGTAGCTAGTATACATTCAAAATGAACAACAGGCAAGCAACAAAGTGAAAAACTTACTACAATGACTATTTTAGAAGTCGAAGAAGTCCAAAAAAAATATGGGTTGGAAAATAGATTCAGAGAAGGAATGAAAGCTCCCCTTCACCCCTCCCTCCGTAAATATTCTCCTCTATCCCTCTCTCTCACTCTCCCTCCCTCTCCCTTTCCCTTCTTCCCTTTATCCCTCACCCTCTCCATCTCTCCTCCCCCCTTCTCTCAAAATGCGTAGCAGCCCTTCAGACTTTCACTTCGTGTAGGGCAAAATACCAGCACAAGTGAATCAAAGTATTTAACCGAAATTCAAAGTAGAAAATAGCGTCTTTATGTACCCACAAAGCAAGTGTTTGCTGCAATCCTCATACTCCGTATAGTATGTTTAAATACAAATAATGTTTATTTTTATATCTGACTTCTCTGATCACAATAGAGTTGTACTATGTTGGTATCTTAGCAATGCTACATAATGGTTACATGTACGACTGTTGACCCATATGTACCAACCTAATACAAAAAGGATGATGTTTTATTTTTTACCGTAATTTTCTTTAACTCTGTGTAATCAATATCTTGGATACCCTGGTTAATGTTAGAACTCTAAATAGCCTGAAAGAGCAGTTTCCACTTTTTCGTTGTTGGCAAAAATTTAACCATCGAGCCATTGTTTTCAACCTTCGAAAGAGAAAATAATCCAAGGATGCTAAATCTGGCGAATAGGGTGCATGAGGGAGAAATTCCAACTCTAACTCATGAATTTTGGGAACCGCGATAATGAATGTGTGAGCTAGTGCATTTTCGTGACGAAAGAACACGCTTTTATGCGAAATGCTGACGTTTTTCTCCAGTTCATCACTCAAATGTTGTTAAAAGTTCGCAAAATGTTCGCCGTTGATTGGTTTTCCTTTTAGAAGTTAATGAAAATTATTCCACACGGAAGCCAAAAAATTCACGCCTCCACTTTGCCAGCAGATAACTTGCCTTCGACCTTCTTTGGTGCCGATTCACCCCTTTTAGTTCATTGCTTTGACTGTTCTTTCGTCTCAGATGTGAAATGATGGACTAAAGCCCATCCGTGCTTATTATTGCTGTAATACATCGTCAAATACTTCACGGAAACAACCTCACGACTCTGTTTTTATTCCATTGTAAGGAAACCATTTTTCGCATAGCTTTCACATACCCAAATATAAAAATTAAGCTTATATTTGTCTCATCTCGCGCAGTTTCAGTCGACAATCGTCCAATACCATTTTATGTATTCTCGTCACGAAATGGTCACTTTTGTTGATTGGCCACGGCCTCGTTTAAACTCTACCGCCCAATATTTTATTGTTGTAAAGGAAGGATTAGATTCCCGCCAGAGTAGAATCTAGATCCACCTTGATATTGGTTGTGGAGATTAAAGTATCACTTAACGATAACCAATTTTTCTATGAAACTACAGTCAATACAGTTGAAAGAAATACAACGAATATTTCTCACACGTTCAGAATGTTTAGAAAAAAGTTATTTTATCGACTTCTGTTTCAATGACACGGTTCCTTCTTTTCTTATGGATTGGAGAGCAGATGAATTGTTTGTCATTGTTCACTGTAATCTGAAGAACGGGATATACAGACTGTGGCTACGCCTATTTACCATACAACTATACTTAATGTCTCTTAGTTTTTACGGTCTAATTTCATGACGTACAGCATTTCCTGAACTGAACACATTATATATCCTAGCGCCAATGATTTCAAAATTGAAGTTTTGTTAACAAAGTTTGGAGGTAAAGTGATCACCGTTATTCCTCCACTACACTATTGGGGAAATTGTCATTGCGCATCTTGTTTACACACGACACGCTAAGTCTGACGAGTAATACTCTTCTCTCAACAGAACTCTACTTCCACCCATTACTGCAGATTGACAGGAACCTGAGTATGGTCTTGGTCTTTCTTGTTCTCATTGTTTGTTTAACAATTAATTGACGCAAAGCGATTAAACCAAGCGCAGATAATTAATGTACATGTTCATACTTCACTGCTTCTTCGAATATTTTCGGCCAAAAACAACACTGGTACCCCAGACATGAACCTTTCGACTTTTCCCAGGTCCCCCTCCCCCCCAAAAAAAACCTATAAGGGCCGTCGTTTTACAAGCATGGGTGAGATTAAATGCGCACACTTTGCATAGATGTAAGTCATAAATATTGTATCACTATCGCGTCAAGTATTAGAATTAATCGTGTCAAAAGATTATAAATAATAAATATGGAGCATAATTTTATAATGAGGACATGAATACGGTATTAGAATAAAAATATGTAATAAAACGACGTAAATGTTAAGGTGTAGAAATGACTCCACGCGGTTCTAGGTATTATACTGTATAATGGGAGAAGATAAGTTTTCCTTAAGATCTTCTTGGGGATGGGCATTGGGACTGCAATTATTATCATCATAGTTTCTACTTTATTTTCCTTGAAAAATTGCAGTACCTGTTTTAATCCACCAATGCCACTGTCTAATGGCCGAAAGCGGTCAAACGTGGTGGCTAATTTGTATTTCATATTAGTAAACAAAATATTGCATGTTTTTTTATAATTCTAGTAATTTTTTATAACAAATATTTTTCAATTATCATTTCTTTTATGTTAAAAAAATTATTTTGATTTTAATCTTAGTATGAATCAGTGTTGAGATTAATTGCTCAGTACCAAAGAATAATGATGGAGAGGTCCAACTTTTCTCCCATTACACATCCTTGTACAAACTGGCTTCTAAGCTAAAATAGTTGTATGTTAAATTTAGCTCGCAACTGAGGAGATGAAAGATCTCTAGAGGCGTGAGTTATAATGTTTTTGAAGAGACAAATTTAGTGTGTTGAAAGATCGTTGATGTGTGAGTACTAGCAAATGCAGAGCTCTCCTTCTCGAACAAGGATTGTAAGGAGCCACTACGTGATGTGGTTAAATTTATATAAAACGTTTATATAAATTCCTAATGCTCAGTTGATTCAAAAAACGAAAATCTGATTATGATATGTTGGTATGTAATTAGTTGAAACTGGATGAAATTTCTCGGAAAACTGTTCCAGATGAGTGATGAATTTTTATGGGTGAGACGTTACCTGAGCGTAATGCACATGGCAACTCTATTTTCCTAGTATAGTAAAGATTCAAAAGTGGGGATGCGCCTCAATGAGTCATGAACGATTCTTAGAACTGTTGCTTGTTTGTATTCTCCTGAATGTGCATATAAAATTAAAACATCATTTCACTGCCTAACTTAATAATAAATATGTTGATGCTTTTTCATAAAAGATTTAGGTTTATTAGGATCTTATCAATACTAACAATCAGCTAAGGAAAACATACAGGATAGCGCAAAAAGATGGTTTAATATAATGAGTGATATGAATACATAGTAAAACACACTATACATATGATGATGAAGTAGTTGGACAAGAAACAAAACAATAACATAGATAATAATACAAGGTATTGCTCATTAACATATATTGATACATTGACACCCAAAATAATAAGTTTTAAAATATAATGGTATTAACGAAATAAAATTTGGATTAAAGTCTGAAAACAATATAAAAAATTATTTAACTAAACTGAAAGAATTACAATGACTGTAACAAAAATTATATTGGACACTGAGGAAAGAACCTGAATACTCTAGTATAACCATAGAAATAATGCTAAGAGGAATACCAAACAAATACAGCCTTGTCACTACAGCATTTAAACCTAAAACATAACAGATTATGATAATGTAAAAAGTATACATAAAGAAAATATATTTTTTTAAAAACAATAATGTTATGAATTCCTGAAAGGAAAGTGAAGAAATATACAAACTACGACGAAGTTTTAGAGTAAAATAGAATTTTAATTAAAATTTTAAAATTAGGTGATTTGGGCTTAAACTTATCAAATCTTGTTCTAAAATATTCGATAAGTCGATTTGAATATTACGATTAATATCGACACTTTTGACAATTAAATTTTCGACGTGGGTAAATTACAAGGTTAGGACTCACTGAAAAGTTTGTCAAAGTAAATTTTCGACGATTCATGGTTGTATGTTGCCGATTGTGCTTGGTGAGGACATGACCATCAACTTCTGGAACTCCGAAGTTCGATAAATGATCTGTGTAGGACAGCACAGTGTGGAATCGCGTACAAATCTATGAAGAAAGCTATTAATTGTATATACATACTAAATTACATGAGGGTATGGAAAATATTTTTAAACACTAAATCATTGGAAAAAACCAAACTGTTTTGTCATAATTATTAACAAATTTTGTAATGTTTCAAAAAATTGTATTTTATTCCGTAGAAGACTGTGGCAATGCCGGAAGCTTCTTCTAAATAAATTTTGAAATCAAAATTAAATTATAGTTTTGGTTTATTTAAGTGTCTGATTAAAAGAAAGAAAAATTATCATAATAAATTAAAAATCTGTCTTTTAACAAAATTTATTAAAATATGTCTTCATTTCTCTTAGTAGTCTCTTTTTACATCAACCGCAGACTCCTCTTCTCCATACTTAACAAATCCTTTTTTCAACCTTGGAAATAAAAATACTTCGAGAAAGCTAAATCTGGCAAATGGAGTCTTCGAGGAAACTATGAAAACTTTAACAGATTGATTTTGGCCATCACGATAATGTATTTACATGCTGATGCATTGGCGTGATAAAATAAGACTTTCTCTTTCGCTAAACGCTACTCATTCATTATATTTCATTTCAGAAGATTATTAATGAAAAGTAGAATCGAGTGTGTAGCGACGTGAAAAGACAGAAAAAAAATCTGCTTTAATGCTGCGAAACATCTATTGAAGCATCCTGATGATGCTGTTTTTCTTCCGGTGTAATCAATCCATATTGCACAAAGTTTTCTCGAGTCTAAATTTTACGTTAATATGCACGCTTTTATGCGAAGTTAGTTTAGTACAGCCTCGGTTAAGCCTTACCATACAATATTTTATCTCTTAGCGTAGACTAGGATCAAGCTCGGATTTACTTTTGGTTGGACTGAGATATTTGGAAATACTCGTTTTTAAACCGTACCATAATGGATTGGAACAACTTACCTGCAGAAGTTTTTGAAACATTTCCTCCTAATAGTAAAGGATTAGGAACTGTAAGTGATCGTGAAGTGCACGTGTAGTGAAGTGTAGTGCGACGAAACAATATCTAAACAATGGGTACTTTAATTTTATATTTGAGATTTAATTTACTATTTACTATGTTTCTTTATGTTATTATTGTAATTAGTCACAACTTATTTTTTAAGCTTATTTTGTGACTGCCACCAGTGTAACTCAATTGCAGAATCAATAAATTCATTCATTAATTTAAAATTTCGCACATCAATGCTCTGGATAAAATTCAGAAATGGGAACCACTCGGTGATAGGAGGAAAAAGGTTAGACTTGGGGCACTCTACAAAGTTTACACGGACGAATCGGCCTGCTAAAAAATAAGGGAGCGGCTAAGTATGCCTAATTTTTTCTCTAAAAATGACAATAATTACAAAATAAAGGGAAGGGACCAAAAAACGGATGTGGGCAAATATTCCTTCGTAAACAGAGCGATGATGGACTGCAATGTTTTGCCTGCAAGGGTACTAGAAACTTTCCCTAAGAATACAAAGGTTTTCAAAAAAAGTTAGAAACATTGAAAAGTTAGGAACTTATTTTGTAAAAAAAGAGACGTGAAATATTTTTAAATTGTATTTTTAATTTTTTTCCTGTAATTTATCTTTGTTCTTTTAATTTATCAATTTACATTTGTACTCTAATTGCCACCTGGCAAATGCCCACCTGTAGTAATATGAAATACAATAAAATACATAAATTACCAATTTTACTCTCGTGTATTGATGGCTGTCAAACCATCACTTTGTACTTTAAATCGCTGTTGTTTTCCAAACTATAACCCGTCAGACTACCATCGAAAATCAAATTTCAACTCCAATTATCTTTAGAGGAAGGGATAAAGAGAAAGTAATAAACTGTCCATAAAGACCTCATAATGAGTGAAGGAATATTAGCACATTTCCTAAATCATTTTACGTTTTATGTCAATGGGGTGGCTGGAAAGTGAGATATTTGTATTGAATCCAAATTTTGGTGTCTTTAAATTAATTGTTAATACATTACAATCTTTATTTCAATATCAAGTCTAATTAGCTTTCGTATGAGGCATAACAATGAGCCTACGGCAGACCATGTTGACATGCCGGGTACAGAATTGGATTCGGACACTACATCTGCTCTCTACAGAGGGTTTACCCCTGTTTCACGAGACGTTTTACCGACCAAGGACATTATTTGTGTGCTGGAGAATGCCTCTCATCGAACTAGACCAGACGGTTACCGCAGCATCAAAACTGAAAGAGCTCCGCTATCAAACATGACAGCGGGAGAGCAGAAGACCATCCGAGCTTTGCGCAATAATGTAGATTCAGTACGGGTGTTTCTCCGGTAGATAAGGGTAACGCTCCAGTCATAATTAAATCTGAAGACTGAAGAAAATTCTTGTACTTATAGAGCATGCAAGTTATTGGTTGCTCTGACACTCCTTAACGCATCCCGTCTTCCGTCGGAGACCGCAAGGAGATTACAACAGACTGCGGCCATGCCAAGAATTTGACTCCCAAAGATCCATAAACAAGGCGTTCCTTTTGAGAACTATTGTACGCTCTATTGGGTCGGCCCCTTTTAATATTGCCCAGAAATTGACAAAGAGGCTTAGTTCCATAGTAGGAACATGTGGACACCACATTAGGAATTCCGCCGACTTTTTACAACTTTTACCAACAATTAGCGGGGACGAATCGTCTAGTGTGTTTTGTTGTCGTGTGGTTGTTTACGCGAGGTCCAATAGAGGACACGCTAAACGTTTGGCGAGATTTTTCACCGGGAATTACAAATATATTTAGACAAGTATTGACCAGCACTTACTTTCAGTACGATGATAAATATTTTGAACAGTCTGATGACAGGGCAATGGGTTCTTCTCTGTCAGCAGCCATTCACGTTTTTACATGAAATATTTTGAGGACGTGGCACTTGATAACGTTCTTTTACGGCCCAAGTATTTCTTCCGCTGCGTGGATGACAACCTTGTGGCAACACAGAGTGGAAGAGCTTAACGCCTAAGTAGTAAGCAGGATGGGATGCTGGGACATCATGTATTCCATAAACCGAGAGCTTCCACCATCTGGCTTAGATAAATACGTTAATTCAAAGGGCCAGGGCAATTTAGATGGTAAAAGCCCATCCGGGAACTGGAAAACCTTAGATCGATATTTCACCTAAACGGATACAACTTGGCCGAGATAAAGAGGGCTTTTATCAAACGAAGGAAAAAGGAAACAAATGATGAGTATGAGATGATAGTGAAATCTGCTTCCCTTCCGTTCGCCAGCAAAAAATTCAAGTCAAATTTAGTATTGCTTCCACAGACCAAAATTAGAGAAATGATGCGTCCGTGAAGGACAACGTCGGGTTAAGGATACCCGGGGTGTAAAGTAAACCGTGCCAATGTGGCAGAACATACATGGGACAGATTGTTCGTACTGTACAATATTGAGGCACTGAACGCGCTAGTACGATTGCAGCAATCGGACAAGTACGTCATTGCTGAAAACACCATAGTAACCGACCAACCACTGTATTTTGCAAGACAAAAATTCTAAAACATGTCAAAGACTACTGGAGTAGCATTCTGGAGACGCCCTGCCGAGCCAGGTGGCGTGTTTCACCCACACCAGTTTCTTTTCAGGTGATCTATCATAAGTTGTAATTTACTTTTAAATGCGTTGCGCTAATCATCTCAATAATGGATTTTCCTTTACCTTGAAGCTCCAAGATAATGGTGTTTAAATGCATTATGATGTCTGCCAAAAATACTAAATCAGTCAATAATTTTCCGGTTTTTAGCATCTGAGTGTCATCACCTCTATGATCCAGAAAAGCTATTATTTCGGGCAATAATTCTTGCAACCTTTCTAGTAATTTCCCGTGACTCAACCACCTGACGTCCGTGTGAAGAATTAAATCAGTGTGTTCAGCAGATTCACTATCTTCCATTTGTAATTTGAAGAGCCTTCGTTGCAAGCTACGGGCACGGATGCAATTCACTATTTTTATTGCAATTCCCATAATCTCCTCCATGTTTAGAACTTTTGATCACAAAACGTCTTGATGGATAATGCAATGGAATGAGAAAAACGAAGGGAAATCGTCATTAGCTCGACACAGTGTCACAAAACTGACTCCTACACCCACAGGCGCAACATTTATATCGGCACGGACAAAGTCTCGAATGTTCTCAAGTACCTATCTAATGGCCCGTTTGTAAGCGTGCCGCCGCCCGAAGTATATAGAAAAATCGGCGGGAATCAAAAACGTCGCGCGTCACGGAATTTCTTTGACAAGCTCCGCGCGTTGCTCTGCTAAAGCCGCCTTTCACTGTTAGCAGGGGATCATTACGATAGAAGACAGTGATTTGGGGATTATTCTGACCTAAATGAGGACCAACTAAAACAAAATATGTGAATAGATCCATATCGGTAAATTTTTCTCGAGATCGACTTAAAAAGCACTCGCGATCGACCGGTCGATCTTGATCGACCGTTTGAGTACCACTGACTTCAACCTTCGAGCCAGTTCATTGTAGTGTCGCACCACAGCATCTGTCGGATGTTTATTTATCCGCACCTTACATGTCATAATAAAATTAAATATTTTAACTTCATCAATTCGTAGTATATGCATTGCGGAGTTGATTGAATCCGGTTTCCCCTATTATGTATAAGGACGTTCAAAACCGCACCAATATTGACATAAAATTATTAAAACTTTTTTCTAAACATTTAACAAAATACACATTCAGGTATGGAAAGTGATGTGTGACATAACCTTCTGTAATGCGAAGGCATTCTAGACCTCTGTCCTTAAAATTCCATGACAATACATGCATTGGGTGTCATTTATCTGAAGAAGAAAGTTACGACTGTAGGAAAAAAATTTGATATTTGATGACGTCATGGAAATAATAATAAATAATCGATTGTTTCAAGACAGCTTAATTGTTTCGTTATTTTTTCTTTCAATTTGAATATAAATTCGTGTTCTTACGAAAATCAAGCAGCATTTAAGGACACGTTTTTCGAGCGAGTTTGTCACAATGAAATATGAATAGATAATATTCGTAGTGAATTTTGACTAGAAGTTTTCGACTTCATCCTTAAAAAAGAAAGATGAATATATTTAAGACATTCAACGTGCTGATTAAGTTGCAGTTCAGCACCTAGGAGCTGGGATGATAGAGTTAAACATTATCCATGTCCAACTGAATTTTTTCATATTTATCTTAAGACACAGTAAAAAACACTATGAATACGACAATACTTCAGCCGTAGGGGTAGCTAAGTTATAAATAATGCATATTTTGATTTTGTGAATATCTATGGAAAGTTTTGCCTATAATACCGAAAGTATTGTTACTCTTTTAAAGGTTACTGGAAACAGTTTTGCTCTATTAACAAAAGAAAAGAATTCTTGACTCTGTTAGGGTTCCGAGAATATTTTACACTTTATCAAGAAACGGGAGTATATTTGCGTCTGTTAGAGAACCAAGAGATTTTTCACCTATCTGAGTCTGGTTGAATCGCAAGTCTAGTATAAGTAAATACCCGGTCAACGGTTCATTAATAAAGTTCTATACGTTTTTCTTGAAGTAGGAAACAGATCCAGCGTAGAAAGGGCGTGTATCTCTCCCACTTTCAAAAATCAAAGGTGTCATATATTTTTACACCTTTTTTGTGTCTGGACCAAAAATGAACTTTTTCACATTTATTAAAAAAATGTTTCTCATTAATTGTGTTGTGAACGTGCACCAGAGAAGCTTGACTGAGTCCTTAAGAAATATTCATACGTACATTAGTTAAGTTTTATTTTATAAAGCTCACCATTAAAGTATTAGAATTGTTCTTTAGTTTGAAAATCAATCGCTTACTTATATATTGTAAAACTGGTTAACTTTTTATGAGACCTTGTTTTAAACTTTACGTGAGCTGCAAGTAAGATCGTAGCAAATTACAGTTCATCAGACAAATAATTACACAGAAAATGATGAAAGGTTAAATGACAAACAAATGTTAATACCAAGATTGATTAAGAAATTTACTAACAGAAAATTATTTATACGATTTAATTCGTAAAATTTGTTCAGATAATTCACTGAATATAAAAAAATGACTTTATTCATAAAAGCAAGTCAGGGATTTAATTGAGAGAAAAATATCAAAATGAAAATCGTTATAAACGGTAACTTAATTCTTCTGCCAATTTGGTGAACAGGATTGAGCGTACTGAAATAATGCGCAAGTGGTCACATATGGTCTAAGATGTCCTTGCGGGGTTTGTTACGCCGCGTACTCCGTAATACGCCCATGGCACTCCTTAGTAGGATAACAGAGCGGAATGCGTTCGACGCCAGCGTAGTACGTCGGGGTAATAAGGCCGACTGCATTCATGCGTGACTTGGTGGAAAAGTATTCGCGATCAGTACAAAAGACAGAGAAAGCAACACACAGGTTTCTTTCTGACTCTGATACTAACCGTTGTAAGGTAAGAGTTTTGCAAATTGTGTGTGAAATCCTTATAATTTTTTACAAAAGGGAGTAAACTGTTGGGATATTTTACTTTCTGAAGATTGGCTTACAGAACTCACACGTCCTTATTCTAAAGATAAATCTTAACACCTTTTTCTGAATTACCGGTAACAGGTTCATATACTTGGCAGCAGCATAACCTCATATCTCTAGGCAATAATTCAAGCGTGAATAAATAATGCCATAATAGATGTTTAATAAAAAGGCCTCTGTAAAGACTGTTGACAAACGCTTCAGGGCATAGCCGTTACTGTTTATTTTTTTTTACAGACAAAATCTAATTGAAATTTCCAGGGCATATCTTGATCAACATGAATTCCAAGGAATTTAGTGGCTTTGACCAAGTTAGTAATTTCATGGGAAGTGGGACAAAAGCCAAAACATATTAGGTTGGGTTTTGAAATGTTTACTTGCAGACCAGGAACAGCATTACATTATACTTCGCACTTTGTCAACTCCCTAGTGACACTGACCATGTTATTCCACGCAAACCTTGTCCTGCGTTTTTTGGAAATCATTTCCATTCTAGGTAGCGTACCGCCCTCTTTCTGAACAATAGATCTCACTGAATGTACTATGACCAATCGCTTGAGCGTCACCAACACTTGTAGCAATACATTAAAAGGCATTTATCTTCCATGCATAACAATATTGCACCTCATATTTATCGTATATAATTCTCTGTTCAATATAATTAAACGCCCTCTTTTTACTTAATACAAGTATTTTGTAGAGATGTTTCTGTGATGATTCACTTTCATAGTAAATAATCTTTTAAGCCACTGTCGAGTTGTAAAAGGCTTGTATGTTGATTACACATAAACAAGATTTATAATTATATATATATTGCAACATGTAAGTTACAGCCTCGTCCCCATAAGCAGTAAAGTTGGCTTTGTTGTTGCGGGTTATATGAAGCGTCCGCCGCCGCAGTAGCGCGCATAAAATTGCAGGCACACAGTGTTCACGTGATATTTTTCTCTAAAACGAAGATATTGTGAGAGCCAAGGCAAATAATTTCATTGCCTGAAGTGGGTCACGCGGCCTATTTCTTGAGTATGGCGTAAGTCAAGAGTTGTAGTGAAATTCAGTAGCCGGCGGGATACGGTGAAGGAAGGACGTGTTTTTTTCCGGGCTCGTGAGTTTATACAGCCGCGAAGATTATTTGGCTAACGAACAAGCCACTAAATCTCAATGTTGTTACGCCGTTGTAATGACTTAAATTTTGCGAGTTGAAGTGTTTTATTTTTTATTTAAGGCACCTTCATCTATTTTAGGAAGTATATGTACTGGGGTCGAAGGCCTTGGGCATATGGCAAGAGTTGTCCGATGATCTCATTGGATCAGTCGGCTAACTGCCTCCTAAAACTGGTGGAGACATGGAATAGGGAATGCTGCTACCCCACAGCAAACTCGTCTCCCGTCATTCGGAAGGGCGTGACAATAGTACCCAATGCCCGACCTACCTAATACAGGTTTTTTTGGGTTTTCCCTGCATCTCTTTAGGTGAAACACCGGGTAGGATCCTTAAACCATAGCCCGGGGGCCCTAGTCAATACTTGGCTACCTTGCTCTACCTTACCCATCCCCCTTTTCAATTCCCTTCCTTCTACGATTCCAAATGAAGATGAGATTTTTTTATCTTACAATGGTTGTCCGCTGGCCAATCTGCTGGATGGCCAGGAACCATGAAACGAGGACCCTCTCCTCTTCTCTTCTCTCCTCTACTCTACTCCGTTCAAGCCGTAGTCGTCACCAATATCGACGCCAATATCGTTCAATACACATTGAAAGAAATCACTCAAGTAGGAATTAATATTCGATCCTGAACGTTTTGGACATACCGAACTATAACTTTTAACTTAAATTATATGGTTGTGTTACACTGCACTCAAATAGGTCTCCCTTCCACGGCCTTTTTATGTCAAATGATGAAAAATCTTATCTATCATCTCCATCCGTTCTTCAATTTTTCTCAAAGCATAAAAGAAAAATCCTGGGATTAATTTTCTTTGATATAAAAAACAAAGAAATTAATATTCTTTAAACTAATTTTTTAGGATAAATATATTTTAGATATCACAAAATAATATTTTTGTGATAAGGAACAAATATGAATGAAATAAGTATCATTATTTTTATTTATTTTAACTCGAAATTTTTTCGCGAACAACAACTTTTTTTTTGGGTAACAGGCTACATGAGGATGATCCTGAAACAGGCAACTCCCCTTTAATAGCATAGGAAGGAAATTGATGCGGAAGGTAGAGCAAGGTAGCCAAGGGTTAACTAGTGCCCCCGGGCTATGGTTTAAGGATCCTACCCGGTGTTTCGCCTAAAGAGATGCAGGGAAAACCCTAGAAAACCTGCATCAGGCAGGTCGGGCATTCGGTACTATTCTCACGCCCTTCCGAATGACAGGAGACGAGTCTGCTGTGGGGTCGCAGCATTCCCTTCTCCGTGTCTCCACCAGTTTCAAGAGGCAGTTGGCCAACTGATCTAATGGGATTAGCGGACAATTCTTGCCATATGCCCAAGGTCTTTGACCCCAGTACATATACCTCCTAAAATTGAAGGTGTCTCGGCATATGAGAACTTTGATGAAAAATACCCAGAGAGAGTGCGAGGCGTCCCCAACATGATCAGGTGAGCCCCGCAGTTACTCTGGCTCACAACAACAAGTCATCTTACGTAACGTAAGATGTCAATCGAAATAAGTAGCGGCTGCGAGAAACATTACAAGAAACAAAATATGTATACAAAGGTAACGGGTCCTTACAATATATATATTTGACTCTTATTCCCTGTACTACTGTTTAGAGCTCAACAGAAAATTTTACCCGAGATCTGACTATTTCTTGCTGAGGGTTGTTGTTTGTTTTCTAAATTCTTATTATTTCTAACATGAAACGAATTCTGACATTCTCTTATCTTTGCCTTCCTTTTCCTTCCAACTTTCACCTCCCAGTCAGTCTCTCCTTTCCCCTTCTACAAGATCACCAATGGTATTGAATTTTAAACGGTCAAGGGACCCGCTGTTTTGGAAGAAATTTTCATAGGTCATCGTTCATTTTGCCGACTGTCTTTAATCCTCCGGAGTAAAATAAATATATTGTTCCATTTAGAATAGCCTTCTTAGTATGGTATTACAACCCCTTTACTTATCTGAGAAAATATCAGACTAACTTCAGCCTTCGTCCCATAATACTAAGAGATGTATACTGTTATTTCTAGGTCCTTAAACAGTCCCTTAATGTAGAGTTAATTTTATTTGTTTACATTAAACAAGGAAGCCATTTAAATGTTTCAAATTATTTTATAACTCCTGCATATTGGCTTTTTTTTACGAAAATTTTGAATCAATGAACTGTGTTAAACATTAGTTAGTATAATTAATATTTTATATTGTTTCAGCTAATACAAGTCAATATGCTCACTACGTCTTCAATACATTGGACCAAGATCACAGTGGACTTCTCAGCTTCGAAGTGAGTACTTTTATTACAATTTTTAACAATTATGATTTTGTTATGAATGGAAACACTTCTGCTAAAAACATTTATGGAGAACTACATCGATTTAACTTAAAATATCTCGATGTGCGTCGATAATCGTTATAAAGCTTTGTAATACTAATGCAACTTCAGCTGGAAATATGATTAAGATTTCAGTAATCTTTGTTTTTCTACTTCCGATCATGGTGCAAGTATAAAGATGATACGGATTTCATACGATATGAATTTAAGATTAATATATTTTGTTTCAAAAGATCTGGTAATTAGTTCCGTACTTGTTCGAGCGAGTGGATCAATATGCTAACACCTCGGCCAGAAAACATCCATCAACCGAACGTCAACGAAAATCTTGAAAACTCGTTAAAATTCTTTAGCTGCGAAGCAGTTGTACTTGCTTTTACTTTTTTCTACCTCTAACTAGACTAATCAACTTCACTAGCCGTCTGAAACAAGGAGTTACTAAGTAGCACAGCGAAAACCTTTAGTTTACTAGATTAAATGCAAATCTCGCATCAAAAATAATGAGTAAAATATCATAATTCTAAATCACTTTAAACTGAGAGATTGATATAATTAACTTTCATCACATTAATTTCATTTAATTCGTCGCGACATTTATATGGAAGGATTCTTCACAACAGAGTTTTACAAGATTTCTGTTTAAACAATACAAAATTTCCATGGAAATAAATATAAGGGGAAAAGGTATAAATGAAGAAAAGTATTTTCTTTTAATCGCGAACGCGGATGCCTGTGGGAGCTTTCTCTCGCAGGTTTATCTCTCCAGATTGACTACAGGGCTCACCTTTGGGAATACCTTATACTCTCTCTCTCTCTGCTTTTGTCAAGGTTTTCACATACCTAGACACCTTCATTAATTTAAAGGTAAGTACTGGGATCGAAGAACTTGGGCATACGGTAAGAGTTGTCCACTGATACCATTGGATCAGTTGGCCAACTGACTCCTGAAACGGAAATGGGAATGCTGCGACCCCACAGAAATCTCATCTCCCGTCCTTCGGAAGAGCGTGAGAATAGTACCCAATAGCCTTACTTACCAGTTGCTGGTTTCATAGGAGTTTCCCTGCATTTCTTTTTGGTGGAAGACCGGGTAAGATCCTTAAAAAATAGCCCGGGCCCCTACTCAACCCTTGGCTTTACCTGATATATCATGCATTTTCAATTTTTTTCTTATGCTATTAAATGGGTGTTCCCTCTTTCAGGATCAACCTCATATAGCCTGTCACTCAAATTATTTTAACCTAGTTCGAATTATGAATGTATTTTACTTATTAATTACTACGATTTATTCAATTGAATGAATACGAAACTATAATCGGAGATGTACTTAGTTGATAATACTCTGAAATAATCGGGTTTGGGATGACGAAACAAAAAGGTTTTTTGAAGTTCCTAGTTATATTTCACTTCCTCTCTGACGCTACATATTTCCCATCGTAAAGGAGCTTTAATGGAAATAATCACGCATTTGTTCAATTATCTAGTCACCATCCATTGCACACGTTTTCATGTAATGTGGTGGTTTTTATCAATGTATATATTGTAATATACTTTTTTGTGTATAAATACATTTATTAATTTAAAGTACAAATATGATCAATTTTAATATTTTTGTTTATTAACTTAAGTGAAGACACGGGCTTACTCTCAGGGGATTTTGGGTCTCTCAAGAGATGGAGTATGCATTAGCTGAAAATAGAAAAAAAAATCATTGAATGTTATTTATCCAGAGCAATGAGCAAGTTTCACAATTTTCTTTATCGCTTACCCACAATTACTGGCCCAACAAACATCCACCTCTGCCTTCTAGGGTCGAGCCAAGTCCTCTCCTCTCCTTGTTTCACTTCTCTTCTGGGGTCTGGATATCTGCTCTCTGGTTCACTCGCCTGCCTTCTGCGCTCTGGATATCTGCTCTCTGGTTCACTCGCCTGCCTTCTGCGCACTGCTCCACTCACCTGTCTTCTCGGGTCTGGCCGCGAGCCACCCGTCGGCTTCCCTTTTAAACCTTCCGACGGGAATTCCCCTATTTCTCAACATTTCGGGGTTCCCCGCCCTCATTTTTCCCGCGGGGGTTCACCATCGTCATTTTTTATACACGCAAGGCGGGCTTCCCCCGCGGGGAACCACCATCTTTCGGCCGACTAGCCATTGTTGTTGGCCGAACTGCGCTTCATAACGCCACAACCTTACAAAATCCCCCCTTTTATCACAATATATATATATATATATATATATATGTATATGTATCCTTTGGAGGGTAAGACCCAACTTCATCCCTCATAAACTTGATATCGTCTTGACGAAGCTGCGGGTCTGCACTCTTCGCTTTCTCCTCCGTTATCCGTTATGAGGGATGAGGTTTGGTCTTACCAGCCAAAGGAAACAATTGAACATGAGAAGTATGTCGTACACGTACAATAGTGAATATAGCGAGCCTCAAGAAATAACTGCGTTATTAGGATCCAAATTTACACTGTTTAAAAAAGACTTTCGTGATAAACGAGAAAAAAATAAAATTCAAAACCACACAAAAAAAACTAAGTGAAGATAATTCCCTCAAAACAGGCTGATTGTATATTACTGTCATAGACGCCTTGCCTGGTGAGGGGTAGGGTGGACGTGTCCGAAGGGTTGGCAGGTAGCGTTCCCGGCCGGGTAGGTTGGCTCTACGACCACGCGGCGATCAGCTGATGACTTTCAGGGTCAGCACAGCACTTGTTCTCCTCGGCTGGCTACCGATTAGCGACGCCGAAACACGTACAGACCGGTTGCTGATCTCGAACATCGGCTCTACGGTTTGCTCGGGAAGCCACCATGAACCAGGTGACCTGTGGGAGACGGCAACCCTCAGCCGTTCTCGTCCAGGCCAGGCCAAAGCCGCTGTCCTTGCGAGTCCACCGATCAACGAAGCTGGAATGCGTGCAGGTGGATCCCTTCTCTTCAACAGTGGCGTCTCTGCGCTCGACCACACGGCGATCTATTCTACTCTCCTCGACCACTAGGTCGACCAATCATTGGCTATTCGTCGTCTTCTGTGATTGGTCAAATCGAGGGTACTCGCTCGAGCCCCGGTCTAACAACATCTACAGAAGAAGGCGCACCTCGTGCATGTGGCCCGCAGCGGAGGCTGCTCGAACGTGCGCCACTGCCGCAAAACCTTTTTGAGCAGCACACACACACAACAAAATCAAAATAAAATGTAACCAAAATAAAGAAATAAAATGACTGTTCTGCTTTAATGTAAGAATATATATATATATTGTAATAGTTGCTTTTGGGGGTGGAAATATATAACTAACTGCCAACATAGTTGGGCGCCAAAATGTAGTATACGGAAATGGGAAAAGTAAAATTAAGTACATTGAAACTGATATTAATTTAAATCGTGTATTATAACAATTTTCTATTTTTCACGCAGAAATTTCCACAAACATAAAACTCAAGCCTTCAGGGATTATGTGGATTTTCTCGAAAATGAAACAGCATTTTAAAGGAAAACCAAAATTAAGCTTTGTTTTATAAAATTAAAAGAGCAAGTTTTATATAAGTCTTGTTCTCAGTACGATACCAAATTTCTGCGGCCCATACTGCCACGTCGTCTGTTCTGCTTGTCCATCGGCCGATTGCGTGACTAAGAATAGTTGCGCATGCTGAAATTCATTTAAAAATATTATTTTACATTTACTTGAAATCAACATATGATTTGAGTCCACCAACTAATCATTTTTATACAGAAATATTTACACATAATTTACAACTATTTTCCAAAACTTCTCAATGTAGTTCATGATTCACATTAACATCAAAAGAAAACTGCTTTCAGCATGAAAGTCTGTTGGTTATAATTATATCAAGTCTTCGAGATTTCTGAAACACATTGTTTCATACAATATCGCACTCCTGCACGTGCCACCTCAGTCCACGTCTCATTGCGGCGGTCGTTTTCCACTCTTGCTTGGAACTCGATTTATCGCATCTTGCAGATGCAAAATTGTTGAATGTGCTGGTCTCCTCCTGATTCATCACACTGTAATGACCATGTTCCTTGAGCCAACAGAAACTTTTTCACCATTTCCTCTCTTCAGCAACCTTCTCTACAACATACACGTCAGGCTACACGCTCTTCGGTGTCGGAGTGTCTTTTTACCTCCTTTCACCGTATTGCCCTCACATGCTCTAATTGTCCAAGCAGCTTTAAGAGGTTGGCATGCTCTCTTGTTGAAATGTTCGACCTATAGAAACATTGCTGTCGAATATTCCAGAACACTTTGCAATCACGTGCTCTCGAGCCTCAGACACATGACCAACAAAGCATCTCGGGTGCTAGTACAGTCGCGCACAAATATTATAGCCACTTCAACTACCACCCAGAAAATTCAGTGTCTATGCACAGTTTACAAAATAAAGAAATATGCTTAAACCTAATAGGAAAATGAATTTCAAATTAAGATTACTATTTACAAATAAATCGAGCCCTGTATGAATTAATTAAGAGCCATAATTAAAACATAGTTATTTCTAAATTGGGGTATCAGGATTTGACATTACAATATATAATGAAAATTAACTTTATTTATAGTTTAATTCTGTAATATTCACAGGGAATGTGTAAGTCTCAAAAGTGTCACAAGTCCATCCAAATAAAATACAT
The DNA here is from genome assembly GCA_034510155.1 of Eucriotettix oculatus. Classification (NCBI taxonomy): domain Eukaryota; kingdom Metazoa; phylum Arthropoda; class Insecta; order Orthoptera; family Tetrigidae; genus Eucriotettix; species Eucriotettix oculatus. Next base: position 2,279,025 of record JAEMUL010000008.1, read on the forward strand.
ATGCTAGTTTGTAATCGGATCGGATAGTACTTCAAGAATTTTGTGAATGGCATATTATATTCTTTACCAATCAGAACATTTGTCTTAAATGATAATTTGTCTGATTGATAATTCGTTTTAACAGATTTTGTTCTGCCAAATGAAGTTATAACTCAGTTCATTGCTATTAATATATTTTGAAAAATTAAAACTATTTACAAGATTTTACAATATGTACCCGTTGAAAACTAGTGGCATGAATATGTTTAAGGTTGACCGCGGTCTTCGTAAAATTACACCAAAATGCATATTTGTAGCTAATATGCTAATGTCGCGCCGATAAATTTAAATCATCATTGAAGCTCAATGAAAACGATCAGTTTCATTACATCTAAATTTAAACTATTCCATATAAACAATTATTTGTCAATATACAAATTTCGGTTATTGTCTTTTTACACCATAAACCCTATAACATATTTAACAAACCATTCATAACATCGAAACCAGAGTTCTCTGAACACAAAAATCATTGTATCCTCCAGTACATTTTCCATCTACCACTCCTTATTCTCAACTTGTGCATCCATACAATGGTAAAGATTCGAACCAAAGTTCTGAAAACGTTTATTAAGTAAATGGAGCTTTCACAGTCAATTGTTTGGAGTCACTGTTGTGGATTTACAGCTAGCTATGGACATTTGTAACAGAAAAAGCATATCCAGTTTCTATCAGAAAATTTATTGGTTGTGTAACTTATATTTTCCAGGCAATTCAGTTATTTCTTATATTATTCTACGGTGCGTGTGAGTATGAAAGAATAACCGTATGGGGAAGTCTCTCCAGGTTTCGAAGTGGGGACGGTTACCCAGATATGGTTGGTGCCGATATTTTGGGGCTAACTTGGCTAGCAAAATCCGACAGGTGGATCGTCTTCGGACAAAGTCCAGACTTAGTAAATTTATCTAAGTCCTGCTCGGACTAGCGACTCTCTGGAACGAAGCGACTAGCGTCTCTCCCCTCCAGTGCTTCCAGACGGAGTGTTTTTTCTCAAATCCGAGAAGTGATCTCGGTTGGGGGATAAAAAGTACAGGGGATGATTTAACTTCTAAAAATGCAAATTCTAAGAGAATAGAATGAATTAAAAGAAAGTAAATTAGACAATAAATTATGAAATAGCTTTCTACGTCGATTGGAAAAAAAGACTGAATAATAAAAATAACGTCAAGAAAAGAATAAATTGAGGGCGCTGCAATCGAGATTGGGTGGAGCCTATGTTGGAATATTCTGAAAATATCTCAATAATTACAGATCAACTGCTTAGAAATCTAATTAAAATCATTCTTGTGATAAAGAAATCAACAATGTGAAAAATATAAAGATGCCATTTATCAAGTTATCTGTAACTCTGACTATCGCGACAATTGGATGTATTGAAAAAGATAAGTACAATGAAAAATAAGAGAAATATTTGGGATAAAAATGCAATAAACAAAAAAATTCTTCAGAAACAATTTGGAAACGAAAAGTTGAAAATAGAGATATTCGATTATTAATGAAAAATTCTATTCTTGCCAAAACAAACATGTGATGCAGTGGCGATAACTGGTCGGTCACTAAATTTTGTCCTTATAATTACTCCCATTCTTTTTAATTATAAAATATTCAGCATTTTTTAACAACGAGTAAAACGACGCCAAACTTCGTATACTCGTCCGGCATGTTTAAATTTTCTTTTTAACTAATTCTCATTGTAACTATTTGTCTGTATTTTTCAAGGTATCTTGAACTGTGAAAACTTTTCGAATATGCTTAAGTTCCAACAGTATTCATGAGGTGTTTTAGACCAACCAATATTAAATAAATACGACCCTTAACAGACAAACATTGAACAGAGAACATTTACTGAAAATATTTTTGCAGTCCCGACGTTTCGTTGCGAGCTTAGCATCTTACTCTAACCGACTTTAGGTTATACCCTTTATAGTAGGAAACTACGAAACGTCCGACCTGTAAAATTATTTTTTCAGTAATTCTCTCTACTCGATGTTTGTCTGTTAATGATTGTATTTATTCTCATTATTCTTACAGACGATAAAATGTATATGTTGTTAATTCAAATCATGTAAATAATTATTAGTTGCTCATCTGAAATTCATTCTGAAGAGTGAATATTCACTAGATGGGTGCTCGACGATGCGCGAGAATTTATTTACATTAGCCCGCTACAGTATATCATTCAACTGAAATCTCTTTGTCTTAACGTTATTATATCATCAGAAACAGTGTTTATATTTATAAACATTTACTTTTTTCACGCACCATACTTCATTATGTCATAATCACCGCGAAGGTTGAGCACCTTAATCCAGCCAAGAAATCTACTGGTACCTTGAATACAGAATATAGACAGAATCAGTCAATTATATTTATGAGGAGAAGATACTTGAAGCATCTCTTCGGTCTAATTAGTGTTAAATAATTAGGGGTGTTTTTATATAGCGTTATCATCTACTCTGTGACTTATAACATTTTACATTTTAATTAACTAATATATAATGTTAGCTCAATTTAAATATTGTATCACGCTTGACAAATATATTCTCTTTCATCTGATTGGCTTGAAATAATGTGTGGCGTAGCCTGTCAAACGCGAAATAATGCTTGAATATAACTAACATTTTATTTAAGTTATGTTACTTTTTTATTGATTTTCGTGAACGTCGTTGTCTCTACCGCCGCATGCAGCTGATGAACATCTTGCTTGGCAGGCTTCGTGAAGCCTGTTGTAAATTTTATATGTCTTCAAGGAAGAACCTTTGAATGGAACAGGAACCTAAACATTCAAAATATCGACATAAACCGTCCTTATCCATAACACTACAATACACCGAAATTTCATGGCAATCGTATGAATGGTATAGAAATTCATAAGGGATAAACATGAAGTCGCAGAGCAGATGATGACGTGAAATATATTTGATCTGAAAATAGGAAAGGGAGGTAAGTTAAATCTTCAAAAGATCGATAGAAACGTTTTGGTATGATTAGCGCTAATCACAAAACATTTTACGGCAATCGGATGAGTGGTTTAGAAACTCTTTTAGAAGGTTAGTGGAAAATACGGAGAAGAAGGGAATACAGCAAACTTATACCCGTCATTCGGAAGGGTGTCAGAATAGTGACCTATAGCCCGACCTACCTGCAGTTTTTTACGGTGTTCCCTGCATCTCTTTTAGGCGAATCGCTGTGTATGATCCTTAAATTATAGCCCGGGTGCCCTAGTGAACTAGTGAACTTGGTTACCTTTCTCTACCACTCCAATCCCATTCATATGCTATTGAATGGGAATTTCTTATTTCAAGATTCCCCTCATGTAATTTTAACCCCTCCCCCCCTTTACCACCACCACCACCACCAAAGTTCGCATTTAATGATGTTCTACAATAAAATAAATGTGTAACTCATTGACTATATTTAAGGGACACTAAGACTAAAATTTGAAATTCTTGTAAATGAATTTTTAGTGAGCTGAAAATTTAACTATATGTTAAAAACACACTCGTGTAGCAATGTACAAATTTTTGTTTTTGTAAACTTGTTTTTTGTTGATATATTTTGAAAATTATTTTTGAAATTTGGCAGTTTTGAAAATGTTATTTGCGTTACGTACTTGAATATATTTTAGCTTTTTTACATTAATATGTAGGGATGTCCAATGTTATCGATAGTTAATATTATTTTTGAAATTGAATAAAACTGTTGTGGAAAACGGTTACTTAAAAAGTAAAGTTTTCAGCACTTTGAAATATTTTTTCACCTAAACTACGTGAACAATTAGAAAAATAATACTTTTATTTCATGATATTAGCATGTAAATTACCTACAAAAAATAAAGACTATCTTAATACATGTGACGCACAGAAGGTTTTCGGTACCAGAAACATAAAGCATTTTTACTGAAAAAAGTAATGTTTTATTAATTTAAAATCAAAAATATTAATTTAAATTGTCCTGCAACATATGTTACACTTTCCTTCTTTTGTTTAGAATCTTCTTTTTTCAGTTTCCTGTATTTATTGGCATATTGATGTGAAAAAAATTAAAAATCAATTTTTTTATATTTTGTGCTGAAATTTCAGTCCCCGTGTCCATTAATGAAATAAATGTGTCATTGAATATATTTGTTTTATTGTAAATGTTAGTCTACAATGGTTATTAATGGCTGCGATAGAAAATTATGTATTTCATTGGCCTCTGGCGTGATCTAAGTTGAATAATACTGATTTAGATGATATTGAGATATCGATTAACACCAAAATTTTGGTAAATATTATAACTCGCCGTGTGTTTTAACAGGTTTGGTTTATACAGCTGTGTGCAATAAACCAAACTTTAAGCAAGAAAGGCCTCTAACGACGTCTATTTGCTAAGGATAAATACAAAAAATCACTATTAATCAATATCAAAAATAAAGTTTTATCGCAGAGGTTATGCAAATTCTTATATAATATTCGCATTAAACAAGCTCTTGGTAAACGTTTGATCAGCGTGTACCCTTAACACTGCAGTGTGCAACTGAAGCTTGTTCTGAAATGAAGAGCACAGTTTACAAGAGAACTGAGAAGAGCGATTGTATACGTTATACCAACTTCAACCTTGATCTCTCAGACTTCGACGAATTAGAACCACATCTTACGGACTGACAGACTGCCATACTCGTTGACATTAAAACAAAAATATTCCTATATCAATTAGAATAATATATCCTTTTGAACGTATATGCTGAATTTATATTGATGTAGTTCCACCTATATAAAAGAAACTTGGCGTTATGGCTGGAATTAAAATCATCACTAATCTCAAATGCAGACGACCCGAAACTCTTGAAGGCTTATTTGAGAATACTGATCATAAAACTGAGATACAAAAAATATAGAAAATAGAATAAAATGATTTATGAATGCTACAAATAGTAAATGGTTGACAGTTTCATCTTCTTCGTATGCTAGACCAGTGATGGGAAGACTTTTTAAATAGGGGGCCACATGAAAGGAAAAAAACTTTAGGCGTGCCAATGTAATCTAGAGTTGAAGTGTATTGAAACGTTATGCTCGTTGTAGAGTGTTGCCGTTTTGTTGCAGATGAGACGTAGTGGTGCAACGTACCTTTGGACCTATTGAGATTTCAGAAATATGTAAGGTTTTACACAATCAAATATCTATTTTGTTTTAAATTAATTTACGAAAAATTGAAAAATAAACTTATTTCCTTGCTAGCTAAAGATGCAAAAATTCTCTACACTCAAGGTTTTCCGTGGTGTAAATAGGTCATCAACGAATTCTGCTCAAATTGACTGTCGCAGAACAGTCTTACCGCTATCACGTGGCCCGCTACTGCACTCCTCTTTCTTCATCATCACCTAATCTATCCCTGGATCAATGATCGTTAAAAGGTTCAGATAGGTTCATACTTGTCCCGCGCTTTTATGCGAGAACCATTCAGCAAAGCTTTATCCCTCTAAATCACTTCAGCGTAGGGTGAACAGGGACTGTTTTACTAGAACCTTTGAACCGTTAAGCAAATGGTTTATTCTTAAACCGAGAGATGATATGAGTCAGGCGCACGTGTCTAGCTGCTTCGCATTCCTACCTCCCAAATTTATTAATCTTACCATTATTCTATGCAACTATAAGTTGCGCTACAGTGGTTTATCCACAAAAACTATGAAAAAGTATTTTCAACTCCATTCATATTTGAAAACACGATAATAAGAATCAAATTTACGTTTCATAGATAACATCTTAGGGATAATTTTTTATATGCAGAGTAAAACAAGAAAAGCAACAACGTTAAGATTTGCTTGAATCAAGAACCATTTTTCAATACATTAGCCACGTTGCAGAGGATAGCTACTGCGAGGAGGCTCCGTTGTCAATTTTACTCTTAGCCAGCAGATAGTGCCTCTCACTCTCAACATTCCTTCCTTCCTCCTTGGCACTACAGCCCATTGAGGGCCTCGGCCTACCGAGTCGACTGCGGACTGTCATCTTGCATGACACATTCCGAATTTGGAGTGACACGTGGTCAGCTTAGCGATCCTCCAGCAGTATTGATCCCGGTCTTCGCGACCATGATGACACAAGCATCCAAGCCCATGCCAGGATTCGAACCCGGGGCCTCTGGGTTGTGATGCAGCAACTAGAGGCTTGCCACTACACCACAGGAGGTCGGCTCTCACTCTAAACATAACATTCCAATATCTAGGTCAATAAATTTGCATGCTATCACTTATACAAAACGAAAGAGAGGAAGAAAGAGGAAAATATTTATTTTTCTTACAGCCTGTATTCTTTTTTTATTCGTTAGATTAGGAATAATGTTCCGCGCGCCGGATAGATCATTTCAGGGGGATGCATCTGACCCGCGGGCCGTAGTTTGCCCATCACTGTACTAGACCAGTGAGATGAATACCCGTTTATAGTATTGTAGTAGTATACTGACGTGTCAAATGTACTACTAACTATGCCCACTACTTCGATCGGATGTAGCTCTTTTTATTTTGCCTTTGCAACAATGTGACATCTCTCTCTCATGCTGCCAAATTACGCTTATAATAACACGGTAATGAATGGTATAGGAAAGCCTAATAGGACTTTTAACTCGTTGCAGGTTTTCACTTCGTCTTATTAATATTTACATTAATATGCCCGGAACTCTGCAAGATATCGATGTGAAATATACACGAAAATATTAAGTAAAAATTCCTGTTTCAATACCTGAAATTTTCATTGCAATCTGTTGAGCCCTTTCGGAGCATAAATATATCAAGAGATTGGAAAACCGGCATTTTTATTTGGAGATTCGAGAAAAACATTCGGACAGACAGTCCGACGGACAGACATTCCAATTTTATTTATTGGTATGGGTAACGAAAATTTATGAGATTCGTTTGAGCTATGGTGTTACAAGCTTTCTGAGGAATCCATGGACAGTGACTCCTAGGTATCGTAAATAAATTTTCTAAGGTATCTAGCATGACATATCACTGAGATACTGGACCACTAATTAGGACCGTATACAATTATATCAGGCCCCTTCTCGTTGCAAAATGATGTTGGCATGTGAAGTGTGAATTAGAAAGAATGGATGCCCAAACACCCGTCAAAGGTTTGACGGAAGGGGCAAGACTTCGTGGCATGCAAGCGTAGCCACACGCCAGATACGATTCGACGGATGAGATTGAATACATATGTTGTAGTTCGCTTGAATAATTTATATTTAGTTTAACCTGCAATTTACAAGGCGTATAGGAATTAGGTTTGTGTCAGAGACGAAAGGAATTTAAAAGGCACGTAGAACGGCGCCATTTTGGTGGAACAAACGGGTCATGACGCATTCGCAAAAACGGACAGGAATGGAGCTCGACCCGTGAAAACCTAAGTACCAAATTTAATAACAAAACGGTTAATGATATATTTAGAAAAAGAGGATGAGGAAAAGATTTGAACAGGAATGGAAATTATTATTGGAGGTGTTGCGCAGTAGTACCCTCCCCAATTTTGTGCTAATTTAAGGGGTTTTTCCCGGCGTCATTCGGGCGTTCGGGAAACTGGTTCTCTGCGTATTTGTAAGGTTAAGCTTATTTTTGGCTGATAGAGCATTCACCTACGAAATTTCCTAAGGACACTGTTTCCTGTGTCATGGAAAATTTCCCGCGTCGGACGGAGGACTCGCGAGGATTAGCGGAACAAACGTCACGTGGGATAGCGATTTCCGTTGGAGGAGAGATATACGGAGTTGATTTCGAAGGTGAAGAATAGAAAATATTCAGTAGGGGATAATACGTTGAGAAGACGAGGAGGCAGAGAGAGCATGTTGCACGGCGTTGAGAAACCAAGGAGGCACAGTACCCGTATGGTGGAAGACGTTGAGAAGTTGAGGAAACAGAAAAGATCAAGACGTTGAGAAAGCGGGGAAACAGGGTGGCAGTCAGTGTTGATCTTTAGTGAGATTTTGTTAACAACAAGGAAGGCTAGAAGGCTAGAGTTTTCCTCAGTCACCGGCATAACAAGTTCATCCCACTTTTCGCTGGCAGAGGGAAGGTCCACAAGTCAACCGGAAGGAAGAAGAAAGTTCCGTTCGCATAGTAACCTGCATCTAGACGCAAATGAAAACAAAGCAGGTTCGTCCAGTGAACGAAATCTCTGCTGCACAACGTCACCCCAATGAATAAACCTGAGATTCAAAAAAAATGCCGCTTTAATTTCCTTATTTATTTATTTGTAATATCGCGCAGGGCCACTTTTAAAATGATTGTTTTCATATATATATAATTATTATATCATACCATTAAGGTTATTTTATTAAATAATTAAAATAATAATAGCCCCTAATCATTTACAAGAGCGTATGTAAGTAGAATGAAAAATTAATGTGTGCATAAAAAAGACGATATTTAAACATTCCTGCAGATAAGGATGTATAGATATATCGGAGTCTGTGTAAGTAGAACAGAGTGGATCTGTCGATGAGTCGATGGCGGAGAGGAAGAGTGTGAAGATAGAAGAATGAAGGAACGTGGAAAGCTCTAATACGCGATGGTTTTAGCACATCCAGATTTGTTCACCGAGAATAACGTCAGGCGTTTCGGCGTCGCAAGAAGGAGATAACGTTATAACTTTCGAACTTAATTTAAAGTTTACATGTAATAAACGTTGGCATAAATTAATTTAATCAAATTATATATCTTTATATAAAAATGAATCCCTATTTGCCTTGGTCGCTCCATAACTTGAGAACAACTTTACTGATTTCATTCATCTTTTTTTTATGTTTTCTAATAATTTGTAAAGGGTTCTTACGGAAAGAAAAATTTTGATAACTGCGCAGAAAATAGGAAATTTTCAGAAAACTTAATTACGAGAAGGTTTCTTTACATCAGCGCGTTTGAATCTCCAATGGAATACGGGTTGCCTATACTCTTGATGTATTATGCAGCGAAACTGCTCAACGGATTTCAATGAAAATTTCAGGCATTAAAACAGGAATTTTAACTTATAGTTTCGTGTATGATTCATTTGATATCTTGCAGAATTTAGAAGATATTAATGTAAATATTCATAAATCAATTTAATTGCTGCGAGAAAGGCGGTGTAAAAATCAACTGCAAGTTAAACTTCCAATTAGCCGTTCCTATACTATTCATCCCACTTACTGCGTTATTATAAGCGTAATTTTGGTAGCATGAGCGGGAGAAGGGTCCGGCGAACAATATCACTCCATCTATTGTTGTAAACCTGTTCAAAACCAACTGCAACTTAAAAGGTTTGTCGTGATGCCATCATAAGTTCTTTCTCTCTCTTCTTCGTCAATCACAAGGCTGGATGGACGTGTTCATACAGTATTGATAGATTGACATTCATACGTATTAAATTACCGTTTCTTTCGCAACAACAAAACTTAGTGTGTTTCGTGTGTTTTGACGTGTTTATCGTCGTGTTATTTATTGTTAGTGATAAGAAAATGTCACCAGTGAGGCGTCAAAATTTTGTTTGGCGTACGTGTAACGCAAGTCGAGTTCATAATCATCGAGACAATGAGACTGAAGAAGTGCGTAGGCAGCGTTTGGAAGCAAACAGAATGGGAATTTCTCAAGCGAGATCTACCACGGATCCCGAAGAACCCGTACTGTCAGGTTGAGGCGAGAGGTGACAAAATAGATGGTCAAACGTTTGACGAATAGCGTGGAATTGCTGGAATTTTGATTTAAGTAAAAAATTCATCCCTTAAGTATGGAAGAAATTTTATTCTTTCAGAGTACTGCAAATATTTTTAGTCCCGTTATTGTACCGGGAGTATTTTTGACTGTCGAGATATTAGGAGTATATTTGAGGTTCATATTGTGACGTCTTGATTCCGGTTTAGTCATGTGTTGACGAAGAATTAAATAAACTTCCAGGATAATATCAATAAATACCCGGGCAATGCTGAGTCTCCAGCTAGTTATTCATAAAATAAAAATCCATTACTTTTCCACGACTACTGTTATTAATCCTAAATCGCAAACGTTTTGTTGTTCAACAGCACGTCTTCATTAATCTCCAATATAAGCTGATAGGGGCAGCAGCTATATTTAATCACTTAATTTCCGGCTAAAATTTTATTAGTGTGATTTTTCCATATTTTATTTTTATTTCTGATACATTTCCATGAAAAAGAACGTGTCCGCATCGATCATTATGTTAATGAGTAAAGAGTGCTCCACCCCTGGTGAGTTTATTCCCACGCGACGGGATCAAAACTGATGTTGTAGAGCGTGGCTAATTCTTCTCACAGCAGGGTTTCAGGCTATTCGTCGGTCCCAGGGGATCGAGCATAAATAATAGGATACTCCGACGCCACCAGAATCTCCACGTTAAAGGTTTCTTAGAGATCATGACAATCCATTTTGGAGACGAGCTCGATAATATTGATGAATAATTGCTTTTTCCTTTGCTTTATAAAACTTTCGATACATTTGCTTGGATGAGTTGGTTTCTCATTACGTTCCCCTTAATTTTCCTATTTGTATTGTTAATGTAAAGATTGTTAATTACATTAAAGAGCAATTATTATTGCACATTAATGTAAAGCAATGTCTTTTTTAATAATTGAATCTGTGTAACTTTATTGTATTTAATAATAGCATAATACAAATTCTGTAATTGATATATTTAACTGAAACAAATTAACACGTAAGTACCTGAACGATAGTTTACCCTCACGCTGGATTGTCCGTGTTGGGTGAAATGATACGCTTTTATGACCACCGAGATTCTCAGATGTACGCCCTTCTTTTTTCGATAAGGTTTTATTAATGACAGTGTGTTCGTGCCGTTTCCCAGGACTTACAACCGAAGCAGCACGTAACATTAGCAAAGTATATTGTGATATGATGTCTTTTATATGGGCTTAATTGAATGGGGTATTAATTTTTTACTATAATTTATATGAATATTAAAGTATCATATTTTAATTCTTTCATTAAGTTAATGAAACTATTTTATTAATTTTGAACAAAATTACGGGGCTCTTTACAATTTATTTACTTTGGACTCACTCAGGTGTTAAAATTAAGCAAAGTTTGAGATTATATAATTCAATGGGATTTCAGTGTGCGGGATACGTGCAGAGCAGAACGGCAGATAAGTGACACACCTGTTTTAGTGGTATACTGGATGTCGCTTCTGGCAGTCCGGAGCAGAAATTCTCGGTCTGGAAAGGTAGAAATCCAAGCGTTGATCCTTCGTCTCAGTAGCTTAGCGACCGTCAGCCTGGCGTTTTCAATGGCATATGGCTAATTTTGTATGTACAGGCAGTAGAATTTGTTGTGAGAGTTATCTATTCTCTATTCAGCATTTGACAAACCTTTCTCCTCAAACACCTTTGAAGAACTCCAGTTCATCCTTTCAACTCTTTTGAAGAACGGTCCGTTTTCTCTCCTCGCAGCTTCCCTTCTAGTCTCGCTTTTTCCAAACCACTCTTCGTTTTACAGCCTCTCACGTGGTATATTTCACCCAATCCACCTCTTCGTTTCAAACCCTCTCCCTTAGGGTCATCCAGGTGGTGGGGTAAAACGTCTGGGAAAATTCCAGGGCGATTGCCCTAAGTCTGCGGGAAATATTCTTAATCTGTCTGGCGACGGTCTGTCGCGTCGCCTAGGTTTATGGCAACAGCAGTCTTCGCTTGTCAAACACAAATCAAATTCCTTGTTCGTTGAATTTTTAATTATATATATAATTATAATTATAACGCCAAATAATTAATTGGTGATTCCCTGCGCTACAATATCCATCACAAATGTAGAAGGAAGTTGAACACCGTGTCGTAGGGACATCTCTAGATATTTGGATAACTATATTTTCATTGTAAATTTGATTTATCAATGTATATTAATTACAGTGTTCGCACGTATGATTCTCTTGTCCCTCTTACTATGATACATCAAAAATGAGCATTCCACCATTCCCAAAATTCTTATTAAATAACATTGATACTATTTTGACTGTTTAAAAATTAATAATAGTAGCGCAATTTGACTTGTAAATAGAGGCACTGGGTTGGGAAAGTAATAAGTTCATACTGTAGTAAACAATTTAAAATCATATTTGTGTCTGAAAACGTAATTCAGTAATTAATTAATTTTCTACTTTATAATAAGTGGAACGCTATGTGGTGTGTGTAACCTTCGGTCATTCTTTAATATTGAATTTTAGTGTTAAATGAGGATTAGTAACTAACCTAGATACTCTACTTTCTTAATATTATTTAATTATCAATAAGCTATGCGAAATGTTTTAGTTTAATAATTTTCGGAATATTTGAAGTAAATATCAGTGCATAATTTTGAGGTTGACAGGAAACACGAGGGTTTTTCCTTTAACATCACATTACTCTGTCATTCTACTCCCCTTCACACATTTCATAAACTCAGTTATTCAAATCCTATAATATTCACTTTATCACTATTATAAAAAAACTTGTTGAAGAAGCTATCATTGCTAAAACGCTTCCACGACATAAATCATCGAAAAATAAGTCGGGGACAATCTGCTTCACTTTTTGCATGTTTGGCAACGCCGGGTAGTTTTGTCAATATTTTTCAATATGTTGAAATAGAATCAAACAAGGTGAGGTATTAACTAAATTCTTCCTCTATTTGAAAGGTCCATGTAGGACTTTTATTCTTTTCCTTTATGTAACTCCTACCGTCCACGATCCACACCCATATTACGTCATATTCCATACGAAAAATTTTAGCAACGATTTCCTAATATTCACACTTATATTACCCCTAAGTAAATTCCTCTTTTTCGCAAAAGCCTTCCTTGCCCGTGCTATCCTACTCTTAATGTCTACTATACTCCTACCATCCCATGTTATTATAATTCCCAAGTAGCAGAATTCCTTCAAAATATTCCATCCCAATCTAACACCTACTACTTCCCGTATTACACTCCAATACCTTGGTTTCCCCTCTATTAATCCTCATTTCAACTCTTTCTCCAGGACCACGTTCGATTTATCATGTAGCTCCTAATTTCATAGTTTAACAATGGGTTCATAAGAAGATTAATATGGTTAGCATGTTGATAGTGAACTTTAGAATAAATAAAAAGACGGCCAATAAGTCAGCATATAAATTTATCACTATTTATTCAAAAGCGACTTTTCGTCTCCGTTTTGAGACTTCCTCATGCGTACTGCCAATATAATTTAATATTAAATTAAATATGGGTTCTATATTACTATTTTTAATTTATATATAAATTGTTAATTACGTTATTGCAAAGAGTACAAATAAATACACTATAATCTACAGAATCGATAAGCAAGCTTTTGTCTTAAAATGTGGCTTATTAGTCTATCCCTTCTCTTGGTCACCGTCCTACATATTGTTCGCTCTTCCCACATTCTGTATACAACTTCCTCGTTAGTGATTCTATCCACCCATCTGATTTTCAGCATTCTACTCTTTGTTGTTGTGGTATTCAGTCCCAAGACTGGTCTCGTGCATCCTTGTCTTACTCCTTCCTTGATTTATGATTTCTATTATTGCCTTTCGATGACCACGTGTCACTCCAAATTCGGAACGTGTCATGCAAGATGACAGTCCGCAGTCGAGTCGGTAGGCCCAGGCCCTCAATGGGCTGTAGAGCCAAGGAAGAAAGGAAATTATTGCCATTTAATTCTAATTACTGCTGACTGCCTTCTGTAGAGGTTATAGATAAGTCTTCTTTCTCGATGTTTTATTCCTGTCCTCTTCAAAATCCTTAATAGTGTTCCAATTCACATTACCAAAGGCTATTTCTTAATTTACAAATGCTATTAACGTAGGCCTGTATTTTTCTTATCCTCTACTGTATAATTAGACGCAGAGTCAATATTGCTTCTCATGAACCTACATTCTTCCTAAAACCAAACTGATCTTCTCCTAACTCGAATTCTGTTAAGTACGATTAGATGGTTAAAATAAATATGCTGGACTTGAAAAAGTAAGTCAAAAAATTGTTTAAAGGAACTGTAAAAGCAAACTCGTAAGATGAGGCGCCGGGAAGGCGATGAGAATTGCATTGGCTATAATCCAAAATAGCGGTGACCCATCCCAGAGCACAATTTTGTTGAAACGGAGGAAAATGCGACGAAATAATCCGCAAAAATTAGAACGTGATTCGCATCATCCAACTAATTACACGAGATCGCATGTTTAGTCCCTGGGAAGAAATAGTTCTGGTTTAGTGTTCGAAGGAGACAGTTTCGAGTTGGTGCTTTAAGCAGTGCTCTGGTAGACGCATGCCAACAAAGGTGAAGTCCAAGACTACTGGGAAACAGGCGGATCGCAAGCATGTTGTGAATGCGATGCAGTCCTGACCGTAGGTAGGTGGGAACCAGAAGCTAGGCTTAGGCCACCGAAAACAGCGGCTGAGAATCAAGGAATTTCCTGGAATCTGCTCCGACAGCTTCCCTGAACCCCTAGCAACGCAGGTAAGTGGCACATATCAAAGATAACGGTTAAAAAAAAGACTACTAGATGAAAGCACGAGAGAGCAGATTGCATTTGCTCTTCCCTCGTGCTAAATACCCGATGAAGTCTCAAGTACTTCCTGAATCTGTGGAAAGAGATTTTATCGTCAATGCTTTACTTCCTTTTAAGCTGTTGACAGTTTCCGTTAAAGTCAGCATTGGCTACCTTTTATTTATTTCTTATCTTTTACACTAAATGTAATCTATAAGGCTATATTGCAAGAGTCTATGCTGCCTTTGTAAATTCAATATATTTGTCTTGTGATAAATCCTCGAGTTACGAACTGAATTCGTTTCTGAATTCTTGTCGTATCTTGGTTGTCCGTAACCCGAATGTTTGTCCCATTGAGATACATTGAAAACCTGGTTCCACGCTGAGAAACGCGGAATATACTTTTGTTGGTAAAGGTTTATTTAATAAATAAAATGGAATAGCGTATCTATGTATTTAAAATGAATCCCTTGGACACGCCGTAACTTGCGAACAACTTTACCGATTTCATTAATCTTTTTTTGTAAGTTTTATAATATTTTGTACAATTTTCTTAAGTAAAGAAAATTGCGCAGAAAATTGGAAAATTTCAGAAAACTCAACTACGAGAAGGCTACTTTATTTCCTCGCGTTTGAATTTCCAAAGTGACTGTGGGTTGCCTGTCTGGACGACCTTCCATTTCCCCCTCCATATTGCACGCGCTATATCAATAGACTAACACATGGTATACATCAGTCGGAGTAAGACCTACGGATGTAGGGGAAGGAAAATTTTGAATAAGCAAAAACGGCCAATATTTTTATCATATAAATACATTCTTGGATCAGTAGTAGTATAATTTCAACCCCATAATCAAATAAGAGTTTTCTTAGGGGTGGAAGAAGAGGGGCATCACATAAAAATAACCAGAAAACAATCGAGATTCGGCTTTAAACAGCTGTAATATGAACCACTGATTTTAATTCTGACATAAAAAAGGCAATTTGAGTTACAGATCATACCCTAAGAAGGGTTGTAAGGGGATAAAACAGACTTCCGCAAGCTATCTAACGAATGGAACAATTTTTACCAAATTTTGAACAGGTGGTTCTTGGTGAACTATTACTCAACACAATTAGGGTAATACACAACTATAACCACTTGGGGTGGGAGTGGGGGCGGAGGGGCGATTTTTTTAAAAAATCCGTATACTGCCGTTATTTCATTAATAAATTTGATAGCGTTTTCGGTTAATTTGTTTTCATATAATTTCAACCCCTAAAAGGGGGATTGGCCGGGGTACAACACTCTTCTGCTTAATACATTTAAATGATAGAAGAATTTTGACTAAATTTAGTTTCCATATTCCTCGCGACCCAAAACCAATTACTTTGGAGGTAAGACACGGCTACTACCTCTAGTGTAAGGAACTTTTATATGTAATGAAGGCATGACTTCCCCACTTTATATTTTGTATTTTATCGTTCTGAAAATCATCAAGTTCTTAAGTGGCGGGATAATCAAAAGGTGGATGAGATCTGTAAAACTGTTTTGTTTACTTGTTTAATTTTGTGGTAAACTAGTTAACCCCCGCAAAATCGTTCATGCCGAAGTAGTTCTTTTTTTTTGCCCTTAAAAGGAAATATCAGGAACAGAATCTCCATAAAGTTGAATATATAAACCGTACGGTATCATCTAAGATAGCTTCAGGGCAAACCTTAAAACTCGCAGTTGGTTTAAAACAGGTCCGCTATCATACGTTTCGGAGCTAATCAATATGAACGAGGATGCCTGTGGGAGTTTTCTCTCGCCAGATTGAATGCGGGGCTCACCGGACTACGTCGGGAATGCCTCGTACTCTTTGGTTTTTTTAAAGTTCTCATATGCCGAGGCACCTTCACCTAGCCCATTAGAAGCATAAACAGATCAACAGTATAGGCAACCCGTATTCATTTCTAGATTTTAACGCACGCTAAGAAAAGAAACCTTCACGTAGAATTAATTTACCATATATGGTAAATTAATATATATATATATATTATATTATTACATATATATAATCTTAATATCATTATCTAAATGAAATATTCACTAATATTTAAGTTTAATAGCCTTTTTTAAAACCCTCAAATTTTCATTGAATCATTGAGCCATTTCGGAGTCTATTCGAGACAAACATACGAACGGACAGACAGACAGTCGGACAGATACTTCAATTTAATTACTTTTTGTGTTAAGTTATGCAATCTTTCATTAATTTTAGATTTAGTTGGGTGTTCGGCAGCGTCATAACAATAATGCATACAATTTTCTATTTAGTAACAAGATTTAATAATTATTATTACAGGAAGAGGTACGAATTCTACAGACGAAACGTCATAATTTCTATGTTACAATTTTTATTATGAAACTGTAACGATCTTTAAAAATATGTCTTCCGCCTTATCTGACTGATAATTATTATATTATATTTATGACTAATAGTATTTCATTTCCAAAACATTCTAAATAGATATTTGGAATTTTATCGAATCGTACATATTAGAAACGAAAGTTACAATTTAATTTAAATATCTGTATTGTGGACCACGTGGTTACTGCAGTGAGAGAGAAATACTGGAAAACAACTGTTGACAAGGAATGGAGTAGTTGATTGCTCTTTTGGAACTTCTTTTCCCACGCGGCTTCAGAGAAGAAGCGATTCCCTAAGCGACTACCTGCTTCTACAGATTTCATACTTGAACTTGCCTCTGTCTTTCATATTCCCACGGGTGCCCCAGTAGTTTTCAAAAACTGAGTCTTTTAAGAGAATTTAAAACGTATTTCGACTCTAAGGAAGAATATTAAAAGGCGGAAAAAATACATAAATTTCTTTAAGTAGGTTAGGCAGTAGAAGATTAAGAAAGGCCAAATTACGAAATAGTGAAGAGTTTTGGAATGAGAAAAAAGTTTTAGATGCTTTCTAAGTAAAATCGAATACAAAGTCATCTTATTGAAGTTAATCAAGCGTCTTAAAGAACGAAAATGTGTTAGGAACTGTTATATTCGCTGATACTAGTGGAGAATTACAAGTTTTTAATTTTCAGGGAAAAGTAACTAAAGATATTAGTGAAATATATTTTACTTCCCCTTTGTATTTTAATTTATGTATAATTTTACCTTTAATTATATTTAATATAAATAAATTTAATGTAATATAAAATAATAATACAGAAGCCGTCCTTAATTTGCTGAGAAACAATTGTGTTTCCCCACCACCTTTGCGTCTGCATCTTAAAAATTTAAAGCAAAGAACTTAATGTAATATATCAAATGATTTGTAATGATTTTCAGCTTGTGATGTTGATAGTACTTATTCGATTTTTAATGTATAACATTAAATAAATTATTATTTTATAATAATGAGGTTCCCTGTGGTACTATCAAAATATAATTTATAAGTACATTTAATAATAGTGTTGTGTTTACCGGCTGAAAGCTTAAAATTAGAGTTTTGTTCTTTAGTCCTTGAATTAAGTGTCCTTTTTGGTTTGGCCGATGCAACTGAACAATTATATAAACAGCATTGGTAGTATCCAAACAAAAGTTTCGGTGCGATGAAGGTCCTATTCCCAATACTATGTTCCCGATCCCTTCGTACCAAAACAAAATTAAAAATCTACAAAACAATCGTCCGACCTGCCCTCCTTTACGGATGTGAAGTCTGGGGTGCAGCCTGCAAAACCATAATAGAACGGGCCCAGGTTACGCAAAACAGATTCCTCCGCATAATTACCAAAGCCCCACCCTACACAAAAACCCAAGACCTCCACCAAGTAACCCAAACCGAAAAAATTTCAGACCGTATTAAAAACACAACAAGAAAATTTTATGAAAACTGTAAGAAATCTAAATTTAAATCAATAGAAAATCTAGGCCAAATTAACAACACGCAAACAAAATTAATGGCTAACATAACATCCAGATAAAACTCCAGTAAATTCCTATAAAAAATGTATATGTATATAAATCCCAAATCCCACAACCTAACGGGACCGCAAAAGCAAACCTAAAAAAAACGAAATTCTAAAAGAGCCCAGCCAGCTCTCATCATACATTTAGGCACGTCAGGGAAACACAGTTAAAAAAATGTCATACAAAGTCGTGGGCAACAGCCCGAAACTTAAATTTTTAAATGAGGTACGCCCTCACACGAAAACAGCGTCCTTTGTTGAATGCAGGAAAAGACTAAAACGTGTCTGTTTGCTTCCATCCACCATTCTTTGACTTTCAGGGTTTGTAGATCCTTCAAAACCCCATCTATCTACCTTAGCTTTGGCCTTCCTTTTCTTCTTCTTCCGTCTGGCGAGTGAAGGTTAGCTTTTTGCTTGGGTTGATATCCTCCATCCTTCTCACGTGCCGTAGCCATTTAAGTCTACATATTTTCAAGATATGGATTATGTTATGTAAAGCTCATGATTGTATTTTATTCTTCATTTCTATCAACACAGCTTGAGCCATAGATCTTCCTCAGGATAGTCCTTTCGAATATTTTTAATTTTTCATCATTTTTGTGAGTGTCAAAGTCTCAAATCCATAAAAGACTACGGGCCGTATTAAGGTTGTATACATTTTTATTTTTGTCAGTCGTTTTATCCTTTTTGACATCATTAACTTTTTTAGGTTGTAGTAACTTTTGTTCGTTGGCTTATTCTGTGGTTAATTTCTCTGGAGTTGCTGTTGTCACAAGTCTGTATTGCTCCTAAGTACTTGAATTTATTATATTTTTTATGTTAATATCATTCATGGAGATACTTCCATTATTGGAGGTTTCCATGTATTTGGTTTTATTGTAGTTAATTTTAACCCTAATTTAGATGCTGCAGACTCTAGCTTTACAAACGCATTCCTTATTCATTTCTCCTGTCTTCCTATTAGCACTACATCATCAGCGAATGCTAGCATTTGTATTGATTTATGTAGTATAGTTCCTCTAATCTCCAGTTCTGCATCTCTCATAACTTTTTCTAGGGCTATATTGAAAAGTAAACATATGTATCTCAGGCCTTTCCGTGTATGGACGGATTCAGATGTCCCAATTTACATTTTTTAAAGTAAGCTCCGTCAACCGTATTATTTTTCTGGGGATATTAATTTCTCCCATAGCCCTGACAAGCTCTTTCCTAGGAAGTCTTGAAATCCACAAATATATAGTGTGTGTCAATCCCATATTCTTTAAACTTTTCAAAATATGCCTTATTGTATATTAAAACAGATCTGCGTTCAGCCAATTAGGGCCCGTTTCCTTATTATTCTTTAATTTCCTTTTTGATTCTTTTATTTCATCATCTTCTTCTTCTACTACTATCTGCGTTCCATTTACATAGTTATCATCCATCTCATCTTCTGTATTATCATACATCCTTTGAAAGTCAAATGTATATCTGTTTATCAAATACAGTTTGCAAAAAATCAAAATATTACATCTGAAAGACCAAAAG